>PVKH010050161.1:0-10033 GCA_004027955.1 Chaetophractus vellerosus | reverse complement strand
AATGCTAAAAGAAATCAATGAAGACCTAAACAAATGGAAAGACATTCCGTGTTCATGGATTGGAAGACTAAATATTATGAAGATGTCAATCCTACCCAAACTGATTTACAGATTCAATGCAATACCAATCAAAATTCCAACAGCCCACTTTAAGACATAGAAAGGCAATTATCAAATTCATTTGGAAGGAAAAGTGCACCAATAGCCAAAAGCATTCTAAAAAAGAAGAGTTACGTTTTACTACCTGACCCTGAAACATATTACAAAGATACAGTGGTCAAAACAGCATGGTACTGGCATAAAGAGACATTTCGATCAGTGGAATAGAACTGAGAGTCCAGAAATAAACCCTCACCTCTACGGTCAACTGGTTTTTGACAAACCTATCAAGTATACGTTAACGGAACAAAACAGTCTCTTCAACAAATGGTGCTGGGACAACTGGATATCTATAACCAAAAGAATGAAAGAGGACCCTATCTCGCTCCCTAAACAAGAACCAACTCAAAATGGGTCAAAGACCTAAATATAAAAGCTAGGACCATAAAACCACTAGAAGAAAATGTAGGGAAACATCTTCAAGACCTTGTGGTAGGTGGTAGTTTCTTGGACCTTACACCCAAAGCACATGCAAAAGGAAAAATAGATAAATGGAACCTCCTCAAAATTAAACACTTTTGCACCTCAGAGGACTTTGCAAAAGGGTGAAAAGGCAGCCGATGCAATGGGGGAAATTATTTGGAAATCATGTATCTGGTCTGGGTTTAACATTCATGATATATAAATAGATGTTACAACTCTACAATAAAAAGACAAATGACCCGATTAAAAACCGGGCAAAAGACTTGAATAGATATTTGTCAAAGAAGAAATACAAATGGAAAAAAAAAAAACCAAACAAACAAACAAAAAAAAACAAGCAAACACAGGAAAAAATGTTCAACATCACTAATGATTAGAGAAATGCAAATCAAAACCACAATGAGCTATCATTTCACACCTAGCAGAATGGCCACTATTAAAAAGACAGAGAAATACAAGTGTTGGAGAAGATGTGGAGAGATAGGAAAGCTAATTCAGTGTTGGTGGGAATGCAGAATGGTACAGCCACTGTAGAGGACTGTTTGGCAGTTCCCAAAGAAGTTGAATATAGATTTGCCACGTGACCCTGCAATACCACTACTGGGTATATACCCAGAAGGACTGAGAGCTGTGCCACAAATAGACATCTGCACACATGTTCATAGCAGTGTTACTCACGATTGCCAAAAGTTGGAAAAAAATCCAGGTGTCCATCAACTGATAACTGGATAAATAAACTGTGATCTACTCACACAATGGAATATTATGCAGCTGTAAGAAGAAATGAAGTTGTAAAGCATATGACAACATGGATGAACCTGGATGACATTATGTTGAGTGAAGCAAGCCAGACACAAAAGGACACTGTATGATTGTGTATGAACTAAATATATTGTGTAACATATTGTATGATTTCATTTATATAAAATGTAAATATAAATCAATTTATAAAGGTGAAATTTGACTAGTGGTTATGTAAGGCTAAGGAAGGCATGCTAAGGGGTGTGGAATTTTTCTTTTTAGAGTAATGAAATAATTCTAAAAATTTTTGTGATGATGAATGCACAACATTGTGATTATACTAAAAGCCACTGATTAAACACTTTAGATAGATCATATGGTATGTGAATATATCTCAATAAAACTGCTTAATAAATAAATAATTGTGCACGAATAGCCAGAAATAGCAGCTATGTACAGCAGGGGAAACATAAGAGAGGTGAAGAATTTTCTTGTTTATCTGTTTTTTTATTATTATTATTGAAATAATGAAAATGCTCTAAGAATGATTGAAGATGATTATTCCAAATACCATTGATTGTACACCATGGATGAAGTGTATGCTTCATTAATATGTATCAATAAAATTGATTTGTTTTAAAAACAAAACAAAACAAAACAAAGTGCTCATGCTTAGATATTGCCTTCTTGCAATCATGAAGCTGATCTCTTTTGCTTTTAATGGGATGAAAGGCTAAGAGTCTTAAAAAAATTTTTTTTTTGGTTTGCCTACAAAGCAGTAAGATTAACTACCTGAAATTAAATGGGTGTGCATGTGGTAGAGATTTTAGTTTTTGTTTGGTTGTGTGTGTGTGTGTGTGTGTGTGTGTGTGTGTGTGAGTGAATGAGTGTAAGTGTGAGAATTATGTCCTGGGAGCTCACAGACAATGTGCCTAGGTTAGGAACCCCCATGCTAGAGATATCACTGATCTTTGCTGACACAGGATCACATGGCCCTGATGGTAGCAAATATGACAGGACAGGAGGTGAATGCCTGAAGACGTCATGATGGTTTAGCGTTTGATGGGCCCCACCAGGGACAGCACAGACACCTATTCACAATCCTGCTTCCTCAAGCCATTGCAAGGAATGGGACTTATACCAGCTCCCAACAGAAGAGGCAACATAGCTTGGATATAGACTAAGCTTTGGTAATAATGATCTTCTTTTCCATCTGTGAGGCAGAATTTCTCATGTTTCACTCTCTTCCTTTCCCTTCCTCATTTTTCCTTGTTTCTCTCCTCCCCTCCCCTCCATCAAAGAATTAAATAATCATCTTTTTTACTTTATCAGAACTAGGGTCTAGGAATACAAATGTGAATAAAACATGGCTCCTCTCATCCATTCAACAAATTCATTGACTATTTACTGAACCCAATGTCCTTTAGTTTTTACAATCCACATCCTAGTGGGGGAAAAAGCCATGTACATGCACACACTCAGAATGCATCATAAAGAAAGCCTATAGTGGAAAGGAATATAAGTGACTATGGGAACAGAGGAAGAAGCAAATAATCAATTGTCTGCCTGTGTGGGTTGTAGATAGTTGTTCAGGAAAGGTGAAATTGACCCCCATCTCCAAAAAAGAGCAGGAATATTCCAGGCAGACAAAGAAGGAAGAAAGGCAAAGGTATTAAGGGGCAGCATGTGCAAAGACATTCAGGTGCCAAAGAGCATGGTACCTGCTGGATTCAGTGTGGCATGTGCAAGATCAGCAGAAATAGAAGAAAAACAGGGAGAGGCAGAATCCTGGATGTCCTTAAGAGCCATTCAAATGAATTACTGTTAAGGAGCCTCTGGAAGGCTCTAAGCAGAGGAATGGAATGACAGACTTTGGTTTTAGAATGCTAACTCCAATGGCAGAATGAAAGGTGGATTAGATGAAGAACAAATGAAAAACAGATTAGTTGGAAGAGAGGCGCATGTGGTGGTTCAAGTGAGGGACAAAAGAGGCTCTAAATTTTAGCAGGGACAGTAGTAATAGGGAAGGGCAAATATGAGAAATTGAGAGGATAGCATGGGCAGCAATTGACAACTGATTAAATGAGGTGGGAGTGAGAATAAGACAGGAGTCATTATGACTTCCAGGTTTCTTGTTTGAGGAACTAGAAATACAGTTGACCAAGAAAGTACAAAGTGGTATAGAGAAATAGAATGAGGTTTGAGGGGCATGAGGCATTTGAGGGCCTGTGGGATGACCAACTGGAGATGTCCACTCTGGTGTTGGGACGACAAGTCAAATGAGCACCTACTATTTGTTTAGTCCTGGTTCTGAGGTCCTCCCCCACTAAAATCGAGATAGAAATTCTATGTGTAACTATTTTGCCCAGTCTTCTGTAGAAAGAATTTCTCATTAAACTCTAGGGTCCAATCAATCATCTCAAACACGAAAAGGCCCACTTGTGTTGTGGGTAAAAATGAGGAAATAATCTTCGTGCTAAATTTGCCTTTCTCTCCTCTTACATCATAGCAGACTCTGCCAAGACCACTATAATCAAGTTGTTATTCCCCCACCCCACCCACCCTTCACTGCAACTTTTGGCTGTATAAGACGAATATTTCCATATGGTGCAGTGTTTATGTTGAGATGGGGGAACTGTGAGATGTTTTCAGTAATTTTGTCCAAGAAGCAATAAATTTACAAATCCTAAGCAGATGGAACAAAATATTAATCTGTAATTGATTTTGGATATTTCTTCAGGAATAGGAAACTTGGGGCAATTTATTGATTACTGATGTTTAGGAGATCTTGGGTGTCTTCAGACAGCACTCCCTAGCTGTCACCTCAGATTACCTGACTTCTTGAACCTCTTTGCCTCATCTGTAAAATGGGTTTAGCAATTGTACCTACTCATGGGTGTTTTTGTGAGGATTAAATAAACTAATAGAAAAGGTTAAAATAGTACCTGTCTTATGGTAGGCAGTAAGCAAATATTAGTTCTTTCTCTTTTACTTATTACTTATAGGTTATGGGATGGAAGTGGGGATGGGAGGGAAAAAGAACAGAGAATACTGTATAAGAATAAAGTGTTTAGAATCTATCTATAGAAGAATGCCTACTACCACCTCAGAATCTGTAGAGGCAAGAAATCTGTGAGCACGAGCGGTTGATAAAAAAAAGTTTGTTTTTTTTCTTTGGGTGGTGGGGTGGTGGTGCATAAGCCTGTAGAACCAGGAACTTTCTAACATACTTTTTAATCACCATTATTTTTTTATATTTATTTAATTCATTAGAATAAATGAGAGCAGGAGGGTAGAAAGCAAGAGTATTTAAGACCTGAATTGTCTAGTGGGGGCTGTTTAACATGCAAAAACTACCCTATGTCTACATGAAATCAGTCCACAGCATTTTATTCTATTGACTCATTATTACTCTGGAGAAACTGTCAGCTTTTTTCTTTAGCTTTCTAGTCACAAAAGCACAAGGGCCTTTTAGGACAATTTTTAAAATGTCTTCTACTTATACAGCTCTGTATATTTTAGTGTGTTTCTATACCTTTCTACTTTAATCCTGTTAAAACACTAGGCACTGTAGATATCATTAGACTAATTTTAAAATAGCAAATATTTAATGTGCACTTCCTATGTGTCAGGGACTATGCTAAATGCTCACAAGGAGTATTTCATTTAATCTTCTTAACAAATCTACGAGGCAGGTACTAGTATCATCTGAGGCTTGAAGACAGTTTAACTCACCCAAGGTGACTCACACAGTAAAGATCAGAGCCAGGATTTGAACCCAAATTGGTCTAAGTTCAAAGCCTGACCTTCCTAACCACTCTATTCTGCTATTGAAGGATAATCAGATACATGTTCTTTTAGTTTGAACTTAGTCTAATTATTTACAGTTATGTAAACAACAGTTGTGAAATTATACAGAAATATTAAGCTTTTTGACATTTACCTAGAATTATGCAAGACAGATGTACACCTCAAAGCATTTGCCTCCTCTAAATGTATGAAAATATGCACAAGACCAACAATGCTCGAATAAAGTTTCCAAAAACCTGAAGTGTTCAGTAATAGGCCAAGTATCTGTTTCTTGCTTACATGTAATATAGTTTAATAGCTGCAGGTTAAGAAAATGTAAGCATGGGAACCGGATGTGGCTCGAGATTGGGCTCCTGTCTACCATATGGGAGGTCCAGGTTCGTTTCCTGGGGCCTCCTGGTAAAGGCGAGCTAGTTCACGTGGCAAGCTGGCCCGCGTGGAGAGCTGGCGCAACAAAAAGAGACAAAGAGGAGAGACAACAAGAGACACAACAAACCAGGGAGCTGAGGTGGCTCAAGCGATTGAGTGCCTCTCTCCCACATCAGAGGTCCCAGGATCGGTTCCCGGTGCCTCCTAAAGAGAAGACGAAAAGGGAAGACAAGCAGACCCAGAGAGAATACAGCGAATGGACACAGAGAGCAGACAGCAAGCACAAAACAACAAGGGGTGAGTGTGTATAAATAAATAAATAAATAAAATATTTTTTAAAAATGTAAGCACAATTTCAGTGGAGGGTAACTACCAATCTTTTGAATGGTTCAATAATGCAAATGACAAAATCTGTTGAAAAATGTATTTTTAATTTCATTAGCATTAAAAAAAAAAAAAACCTGTACCATATCCCTCCTCCTCATGCAAACAGCAATCAAATGAGATTCTTCAAATTTTACGTTTTTTCCATTCTGGTTCATTCTTTGCTTCTTCATCATCAGATTCAACTTGAGCAAACATAGTTTTAGGCTGAGTCCTAAAAGAAAAGTTAAAAGAAGAGAGGAAAAATTTAGTCAGGAAGTGATTTTGCGTCTTTCAGGATGTGGAAGTAAATTTGGGGGATCAATTATTATATCTCAATTATTAAATATCAATCATTAAAATTTTGGCAAAGAAAATAATAATGGAAATGAGACAAAGATTCTATTAAAGGTCTTCTCTCTCTGGCAGACTATGTATGTTGTCCTTTCCTTAAATAAAATGAAAATGCATCAAATTATTTGGAAACTTACTGATTCATAAACTCTCTCCACCTCACAGGTTAATTGGGACCATTTGGAGGGCTGAATTATATTCATTAATCAAGAATCCACATGATCTTAATTTATATCTATCTGGCTAAAGTAAGTCCAGATATATGTGATTTTACTGCAGATGAATAGAAGAATTTTAGTTAATAGTTTTCTTATCTATGAGTTTAAAATAAGAATTAATATATGGTAATTTGAGCACCTCCAGCAAAAACTAAAAACAAAACAAGCAAGCAACCCTCTTCCCCCCAGTACCCAGAAATACCAAGCATTTTTGGATATATCACTGATTATCATTGCAGTAATACTGCAATACAGTTCATCAAGCAATCTTTTTGTATGAGGACTTTCTGTGCTTTATAAACACACTTAACTCAAATTTTTTACACCATTCACTCAGAAAATATTTCCAAGAAAATATCAAACGGTTATAATTTATGCCCCTTTTTGTAATGCTAATATCCTTTCAAAAAAACTTACGTTGCATTATGAAGAAACATTAAAGCATAATATCTAAAGATTATT
The DNA here is from genome assembly GCA_004027955.1 of Chaetophractus vellerosus. Classification (NCBI taxonomy): domain Eukaryota; kingdom Metazoa; phylum Chordata; class Mammalia; order Cingulata; family Chlamyphoridae; genus Chaetophractus; species Chaetophractus vellerosus. The sequence continues at coordinate 3,134 of PVKH010050161.1, read as the reverse complement.
TATTTTAGGTTACATCTTCATTTAGAGTTCACTATATCACAGTACTTCCAGAATGGTAAAAATAACGGCAACAACAAAAATTCCCTTTATCTGGCATGGGAAAAGAGGGTTAAAACTTTATAATACTTCTTGTTGGGGAAGAAGAATAAAACATCAATTATTCATGCTGACGTTGTTCTGACACGAGTCTTGTACCAGAATTCCTCCTGCCTAAGTTAATCACAATTCCAATCTCTCCAGTTACCTCACACACCTACCTAGAGCCCAAGCTGTCTCCACCCACAATCCAGTGGGTTAAACTTCTCACCGTCTTTTCAAGACACTGTTATGATATCTACAAAAGGATCATAGCTCTAAAATTTCAAAAAGCAGCAGCAGATTATCAGACGCTATGAGAGCTGCTCAGTTACTAGAAAGTGGGACCACTGGCTTTTTAATGTGCTACAACAGGGCAACTGGTGTATGTAACATATTTAATCCTCTAGCAAGGATGTGGACTGACTACTTAGGTATGGACAAATGTGTACAAGAACAAGCCTGTCGGGTTTAAAAATATCTTTGAATTAGATATTTAATTTCTAAGGGAGCAAAAGAAACTGGTCTTCCAAAGATATCTGGCAATGCTTTATAAGACCCCAGCTCATTAATGTTGTTTGCAATGGGATTTAAGTACTAGGAAGCTGCAATGCTGCTTTTTTGGATAAAAAAAAAAAAAAAAAAGAAACTGAATGAAAGATCACAGGAAGAAAACCTGGAGCTCAAAAGGCTATTTAAGTTACTTTTTTTATATTCCACCTACTTCCAAAAGTATTTGTAGGAGGTTGGCGGCTAATATTAAAAGGCACAGAATCAAAAGAACTATTTTTAAATGGGTAGAAAGGAGTAATGATTGCAAAGAGGTATGAGGAAATTTTTTGGGGGGATGGAAATATTCTATAATCCTGATCGGAATGGTTATACTCAGATGTTTACATTTGTGAAAATGCAAAGTAAACAATTGAAATGGATGCATTTTTGTTTTTTATTATATGTAAGTGTGTTATTCAATAAAGTTGACTTATAAAGAAAATCAAAACAAAACAAATGAGCAGACGGTCAAAAACTAAAGAATGAAGGGTATATAACTGAACATAAAAATTAGCAATGAATTTCCTGGCAGCCAAAACAAAAGAGAGACATACAGTTTTTCAAAGGTGTTACTTTTTCCCCCTTCATTCACTAAGTAGATTTTTATATCAGAGTCATTTAGACTGTCACTTCCAATTACTAGACTGTAACAGTTCCCTTTGTCCTCACCAAGTATTCAAATTTAGTGGATTTCAGTTTCTTAAAAGGTAGAACATCTAATTATCATGGTCCTCTTTGCAAAACTCCATGAATTTTATTTTAAATACTATTTTTGGAACTAATAATAACATTGCCAACAAAATGGCCATATTATATGTATGCAATATCAGGCCACCACCTTTAGCTTTCAAGTAGCCATGTCCCCTTCCCCAAATTACCAAAATCAAGGCATAAGTCAGTGTCCAAATTTTCCCACCAATATTTGTTTACCATTTGTTCTTTCATTTTGTTGCCTGTTATCATACCTAGCAGACAAGCAGTTCAAGGAGCAAATATTTTATGCTTTAAAAATTTTTTGAGGAAGTAACATTAAAATTGAGAAAATTCTATTCACAAACTTAATTCTTCTGATTATTGGAAAAGGACTGCCATAATTGAGCTAGGCTGGCCAGGTAGGGAATAACTAAGTGTTAAGCACTAGGCTTTCAGGCTTGAAATTAAGGAAGAACAAAGTTCCCTGCCTGAGAAGCAAGGAGGCACCTTGGGAGAGTCTTAGCCTCAAACCTGGGGCTGCGCACAGCAGCTTCTTTTTTTCTTTCACTTTTAAAAGAATTTTTAAAAAGATACTTAGATTACATAAATGATACATAAAAAATGTATCTGATTCCCATATGCCCCACTCCCTACCCCTCCCACACTTTCCCACATTAACAACATCCTTCATTAGTGTGGTACATTTGTTAAAACTGATGAACACTTATTGGAGCATTGCCACTAAGCAGTGTTTCTTAAACCATCCTGCCTTCCATTTCTAATTTCCAATCCCTTGTTGACAAGTGTTGTATTACTAGAAAAATGAAATTAAAAAGACTACAAAACAAAAATGCAAATTTTTATTATTTGATTCAACAGATATATCAAATTGCTTTAAAATTTTCTAAGTGCCTAGCCTCAATTTCTACACTTACCTCATCAGCATTGGTCCCTGGCCCCCTACTGTGAGTAGCACCTGTCAAGATGTACCATCCCTCCCCTAGCTTGAAAAAGAGGAGAAAAGCAAGGCTCTGAAACCAGGCTGTGTAGTAAGAATTTGTCTTCTTAACATGAATTTTTACAAGATGAGCTTCCTCCAACTGTGGAAAATACTTTTCACCTTTGTGGAGAAGTTAGCTTGGTAAGATGCTACTGAAGACTTGGTGAAAGAATGAAATTTGGGGCTACACTCTCACAGGCCCACCCTTTAAAGGGCAGTCTAACTCTTGGGGTGGGGAGGTAAAGGAGAGGGTGGCCCACAAAAGGAAATTTCCCTCATTCCAGTCCATCCTGCCCCCAAAACTGATATTCTTAAAGCATATTCCTATGCTTCAAGAAGCTTCAAAAACCTTCAATAAGAGCTGTATGTTATTTGCTGAATTAAGAGCAGGTTCCTCAAAAAAAAAAAAAAAGATGATTCAACTTCAGCACATTGAAATCTCTGCCTAGCCTAGGGAATCCCAGTGTTTTGTAGGAGCACAGTGGGAGAATCACAGTTTTAAACTTTGCAGAAATTCTTTCTTTTCAGCAATTTTTATCTTTGAATTTATTTCCAACAGACCTTCTTTTGGAAATTCACGTATAAGAAAGATTTTTAAAAATCATTTAAACAGATTTCCTCAGCCACCATTTTATCAAGACAATGAGGAAAAGAGATGATTTGGCAACTCTAGCAGAGGTAAGAATAGAACTAGATTGGGCCCGGCTAGATAGCTCAGTGGATAAAGAGCGCGCTGGGGTACCACATGGGAGGCCCCGGGTTCGGTTCCCGGGGACCTCTCCAAGCGGGCAGACGGCCTTGAGAAAGGCAAGCC
>PVKH010050160.1:0-10025 GCA_004027955.1 Chaetophractus vellerosus | reverse complement strand
CAAATACTTTACAGGGGCCAAATAGGTAAGAAGTGTTTTAAGTAATTAAAGAACTAGATTGATGAAGAAACTCAAAACCGGTGGATGCCTCTTCAACTCTTGAAGCAAGCCTCAGGCCTCCCCCTCACTCCCATCAATCTGTGTTAACAATGGGTTCCTATTGTTATCTAGATTTGGGGAAGGGCTCCAGGATGGTCATCTCATATGTAGATATGGAGGATAATGGAAAAAGAAGATGTCCTTACAAGCAGAATCACAGACAGACCTGGGAGACCAGAAGGCCAAGAAAGTCTTTCCAGAATTTAGAACTGCTGTTGGCAAGTTGGCTGTTGAAAAACTAACACTCATATCCAGGAGAGAGAGTCCTGGCTCTTTCTCTCCAGGTGGGTATAATTTGTCATGGCGACAAGGACACTCTGTGCAGTTTTCCCAGTCTCCCCTTTTCTGAATTCGGTTTTAGGGATTTCTTTTAAATTAAAAAAATTATCAATCCTTATCAACTACTGTATATTGGATATGTTGGAAATAGATAATTTATCTTTTAGCTGCATGTTGCTGAATTGTAGAGAACTATATCAGGACCTAAAAAGTGGGCAACATGTTACACACAGAGATACTGGACTTGGAGCTGGTTGCAGAAACTAATACAATACATGAAAATAAAAACAGCACAATCCAAAGGAAACCTTCCATGTAAGGGACTGTTGATGCTGCAGGATGATTTAGGGCAGGGAGTATGGAGATAGATAGATCTGGGTACACATCTAGCTCTGTCATTTACACTGTGCCTCCTTGATCCCCTTTCTAAGCTTTATTTTCTTTATATATAAATTGGACATGATAATAACCCTTACCTTGTGAGGTTGATGTGAAAATTACATGAGATAGCATATGTGAAGCACTTAGCCTGGCATAGAGTGAGCTTTCAATAAGTCTGAGTGGGTTGAATGCGATTCTGATAGTGATCACACTACAGTGACAGCAGGGTGCTGTGCTAGGTACTGGAGACCGTGAAGACCTGGATGGCATGCTTGGGGACCTTGAACTCAGTCTAAGTTTTCTTAAACATTTAAATGCTTCTTCCCTGGTGTCATTTTGTTTACAGATCTGTTTCTCATGTCAAACCATGTATTGTACCTGGGCAAGACGTGCACCACACACTTTATAGCTTTCTGTTCTCAGGGCCTACAGGTGTTATATATAATAGATGTTCAGTGAATAGTTTTTGAATGAATGAATGTTTACTTATCACTAATTCCATTTTTAGAACATATTTTTTTTTAATCTTGGATTTATCCTTAGCTTCTAGGCAACTTATTTTTTAGAGAAATGTTTGATATTTTGTGCTCAGACATAATGGTGAAACTAACAAACAAAAAATCATTGAAATTCAGTCCTTTCTGGTCATATGTGGAAAAAACAGCCATTTATTTCCAAGTAGGAGTCTACAGCGTTGGGAGAAAATGGCTTACATTTTATATGACATAAAAATAATCTTTTAAAAAGTTATTTCTTTTTAGATCTGTATGCCGAATTTGGTCAGTTTTCAAGTGGGAAAGTGAAAATCTGATGCATTGCTTCCAAAATCATTTACTATGTTTAAAAAGTAGTTTAAAATATTAAGTGTTAATTTTTAAATCACCTTTTCAATGTATAGATTAAAACAACATAGTAAATAAGAAAAATAATTGAACCCAATTTAAAGAATCACTTTATTTTAAACTTCAGGTATGCTTCTGGCTGAGATTGAGAATGGTTCATGTTGCATTTTGTAGAAGTAGTTTTTCTTCAACGTGGGCAATCTTGCTCCATGTGAGTCTTAAAATGAAGCAATTGATAAATATATGTGCATACATATATGTATAGTTTTGGGTATATCTGATAGGGCCTATATATAAAAATCTATAGTTTGTAAATTATATGATATACAAATTCCATTCCATCCCATAATGAATTATTCTGCAGTACTCACAATCTCTAACAAGTTCCTCATATTGTGCTTTTCAAACTGGGATACTCTTACCTTGAGGATTTATAGAAGTGTGCCACTTCAGGGTAAATCTGGTTTGACAGATGTCCCTGGGGTATCTGTTTTACTGGATATACTTTGGAGAGAGACCCAGGGACTGAGGAATGGATGTTGAAGGACTTTTAAATATTTATTAAATGGTAAGTAATTAAAACATTACTTTTTAAATAAAGTAGGTATATTATAGAATGAGATAAAACTGCACACTTTTAAAAATAAAACACTGAGACTTCAAGAATGTCTTGCTTTGGGCCCTTGATTGTGATGACTGTACTTATGAACCTTTACTTTTGAAATTGAAACTTAGCATAGTATTATTGCATGCCTAAGTGTTACCTCCTGAGAGCCTCCTTGTTGCTCAAATGTGGCCCCTCTCCAAGCTAAAATTCAGCATACAAATGCATTACCTTACCCCCAGTGTGGGACATAACTCCTGGGGATGAGCGTCCCTGGCACCAAGGGATTACTACCATGCACCAACTAGCAATGCAACTGGAAAAATACCTTGACCAAAAGGGGGAAAGGGTCAAGACAAATGAGTTTATATGGGCAAGAGACTTCTAAGTGTGTGGGGAGGTCATTTCAGAGGTTATGTTTAGCTCTCTTCTCAGCAGGAACTCATTGACTACCAAAATAAATATTACTTCAAATAGTGAGGCTCCTGAGGGCTCTGGGGCCATCTGGACACTGTAGGTAGAGCAGACAGCTCAGGAGTTTGGTGCCCTCCCAGTAGGCCCTACTTTGTAACATTTATGTAATCTAGGTTTCTTTTAAAATAAAAAAGTAAAAAAAGAAAAAAAAAAGAAAAGAAAAAAAAAAAGAATGTCTGGCTTCCTAAGTCCCAAACTCTATGGGATGCTTTTTTCATTCTTCTCTACCATTAGAAATAATTCAGTGTAAATTTTTTGATAAATTTCACTAAAAAGAAAACTTTACTTTAGTATGCCTACTTTATCTTCCATAGTTATTATAGGTGATTTGTTATTTGTATATCTTCAGTTGATTTAAGATGCTCTAAATCAGGGGTTCACATGAATATCCTGAAATGGTATGTATCTTTGAGTACATTTGTATTTGTTCCCCTTTCTCCACCATTGGCTCCTTACTCCCCACCTCTCCCCACCCCAAAAGGTCTATGGTTTTCCTCAGATTTGTGTCAGGACCCATGATGGAAAGAAATTAAGAACTCCTTGCTTTAAAAATTTCTTTAAACTTTGTTATTCACAGATTCAGTGATCTATGGGCAAATGGTCACTGCCCATATTTGGACTTTTATTTTTGAGACTCAATGGTATTTTGTATTTCTTTGCATAATATTTGCTATATTTTAGTTATTTGTCTCCTTCTTTTAGACCACGAGTTCCTTGAAGGGTAAGAATTGTGTTTTATTCAGCTTTAATGTCTAGGCATCCAATACTGTGCCTGGCTTAAAAAGTATGTGTTGAACTGAAAACTAAACACATTCATAGAGTTCCCCTGAAGCATTGCCCTTGTAGTCAAGAGAACATTCTGTTGCACATTCGTTTGAACTTAAACGATTAAATTATCATGTTTACTTATCAATTGTGTTTTAGAGTTTGATGTTTTGAAGAATAGCTTCTCCTTAACAAGACAGAATCCAGACAAAGCAATAATCTGTCTTTACTCAACCCAGACCTAATATGTTAATTTTTATTTAATTCAATTTTCTTCTGCTCATGGCACCAAGATTTTCAAATGGTTCATTTGGTGCTTAATTATCAGCTAGAAATTTCACCCTATCTAGAGAGAAGACATGCTGCGTCAAGTACAGATCATTTATCTGGGCACATTTATCTCCTTCTCACTATTATTGGGCTTTGTGTTATCCAAGAAGAAATGTTTCCATCTGTGACTCTAATTTAGAGATAACTGATATATTTCAGAAAGGTTTACACAATATTTAAGGCCAAAAACTACATCTTCTGAGTTTATTCCTATATTCTGTACTCAATATTGTACTGACTCTCTTTTTTCTTAACGTAACTAGCCAAAGGGTTGTGGAAACATTTCTTTCATCCAAAGTGCCTTATGTACTAATAAAAGGGTTTTGTTTTGTTTTGTCTTGTTTTGTTTTTTAGGAGGTACTGAGGTTTGAATCTGGGACCTTGTACATGGGAAGCAGGCACTCAAACACTGAACCATACCTGCTCCCCATGAAGGGGTTTCTTAAACATCAAGAGCAACCAAACCCATTAGTCTATTCCTTTTTTTGGCCTAAGAAATATGCTGTCATGCTACTCCTTACCTCTCCTGTATTAGCTTCCTATTCCTGCTGCAACAAATAACCAAAGACTTACTGCCTTAAAACAACATAGATTTATTGTCTACAGGCCAGACATCCTACACCAGTCTCACTGGGCTAAAATCAAGGTGTCAGCAAGGCTGCATCCATTCTGGAGGCTCTAGGGGAGAATACATTTCTCTGCCTTTTCCAGCTTCTAGAGGGCCCTGAATTCTTTGGCTAATGGCCTCCTTTCACCTTCAAAGCCAGAGGGGGCTGGATCCTCTCATGGCATCACTCTGATATCTTCTGCTTCCCTCTTCCACTCATGATTACATGGGGCCTACCTGGATAATCCAGGACAAGTTCCCTATTTTAAGGTCAGCCAATTAGTAAGCTTAATTTCATCTGCAACCTTCATTCCCCTTTGTCATGTAATGGAACATACTCATAAATTCTGGGGTTTAGGTTGTTGACATCTTTGGGGGCCCATTATTCTCCCAACCATGACCTCCATTGTCTGTTCTTTTCCTAAGCATTTTAATTATCTCTCCAATCCCCCAGTTTCCCCCCTTCATTCTTTATGCACAGTATCCCTTTTCTTCTATTTATGATGTTTTATTTAACATAAAATTATATAGCATATATTATTTAGGTGTATGTATGTGGGTGCCAGACCCTAGTCTAAGCTCTTCTAAAAGTAGTAACTCTTCAATCTTCAAAACAACTCTATAAGGTTGTCCTAAGACAGGTACTATTTTCATCTATATTTTACAAATGAGAAACTTGGTGCTCAGAGAAATTAAGTAATTTATCTGGCTATTTCTTCAATAATCAATACAATTCTTCCTTATTCATCACTTTTACCTACTATTGAAAGAAGCGAGGGAGAGGAAAGGGATGTTCAAGTATCATTTGTGACATAGGTGTTATGGTCGTCATTGTCCAGATTGAGGCTCAAAAATGCGGAAGACTGACTCTCTTTTTTCTTAACGTAACTAGCCAAAGGGTTGTGGACAGACAGCTGGTAAGTGATAGGTAGTTGGGTCTCCAAAGTTTACGACCTTTGCATCCTACCACACTCTCCTTCTGATGATTATTTATAGATTTGGTTATGCCTTGCTGCTGTTCTTTCTCTTTCTATTGATTGGCTAGTTTTTAAGCATAGTGAGTGGGCATATTGTGTTTTGGTATATGCTTATTGTATTTGTTCTCTCTCCTGTGGTGGTTAGTAGCACACACCGACCCTGAACTGTCCTCTATTATGAAAAGAAGGTTGGTTTATATTTCAGTTCTTTCTTTTGATGTTACTTTCCCCTTGGATTTTTCTTTTTAATGAAGGTCATTGCTTGTGAGCAGTGTTGCTGCTTTTATGGAACCTGAGCCTAGGAGCCAGTGTGCTGAGCCTTCAGGTTGAGGTATTATGCGAGAGCTTGTTTTGCCCAGGCATGAGAAATCTATGACGTGCTCTTTTGGCTTTCTCCTTTATTATTTGTTTGTCCACATGTAAATAATAAGGAAAGAACAGGAAATTCTTTTTCGATTGTGTGAGGATCAGATCTGAACAAAATGATAGAACACAGTCACATTTCCTAGTAAAATCATCAGGTTTCATGTTGAAGAAACATTTCAGTGGGTAATAATCTCACCCCATGGCATGGATTAAGGCAGCATTTGAGAAACACACTGGATTGAGGGGTGTTAGAGACTTTTTACTCTTTGTTTTGTTTTAGAGATATATTTGCATGGAAGTAGGCAGCCTTCAAGAGAAATCTTCTTTAAAGTGAGCTCATAGTGCTTTGCTTTTCATAGGGGTATCATCAATCCTTGCAAAACACAATTACTTAGACTACAAAATACAGCCTCCAGCAATTTACTTGACCAAGAATATTCCTATTCATATTATTGTTTCAGGGTGTTGTTGTTATCAGGCTAGACAGTTTTTTCTAAAGCATGCTTGTCTTAGTGACTAGATTAATTTTTAAGAGTGTGTGCATAGATCTAGTGCCGAGTATTATTTATTGGAAGTGTATGAGAATGTTATGTTGCTAATGAATGTGAAAAACAATTAGGTGTGCAATAATTTTATTTGGTCAGTAGACTCCATTTTAGTCATGTACATATTTACCATTTGCTTTTTTTTTTTTTTTTTTTACTATTTCTTTCATGTGTTCTAGAGGACAATGCTGTACGATATTGTTCATTTGTATCCTATATGGAAAGAGATAAGATATATTTGATTAGGTACTTCTTAGCTATGATAAAATTCTCTGTTGGGACTGGCTGTGCTTGTGACCGTTCTAATCATACTTAAAATGAAAATGAAGCCAAGAGACAACAGGTAGTGTAATTCCATGTTTGTTTAATCCTACTGGAGAATTGGAAACATGCTAAAACTTGGGCACATTTTACTCTACCTGAGACTCACTAAGAGTGAACCGTCAATCAGCAAGGCAGACAGCCTCTAAGATGACCACTAGTGATCCTAGCCTCTGGTATTCATGGCCTTGTTTAACCCCCTCCCCTTGAGTAACTTCTTTCTAACACACAGAATATTGCAACACTAAGGAATGTCATTTCTACCATTAGGTTTCAAGAGACTGTGACTTCTGCCTTGCTAGCAGACTCCTTCTATTGCTTTCTTAGCCTGTATGCTTTGATGAAGCCAGCTGCCATGCTGGAGAGGTGCTCATGGTGAAGAACTGAGGGCAGCCTTGAGCCAACACCCAGTGAAGAACTGAATTCTGCCAACAACTAAGTAAGCTTGGAAGCGGGGAGTCCTTCCGAAGGCCCCAGCTTTCACTAACACCTTTATTGCAGCCTGTGAGAGACCCTGAAGCAGAAGACTCAACTAAATTGTGCCAGATCCACAGAAACTGTGAGATAATAAACATGCTTTGTTTTATGGCACTATTTTGTGGTAATTTGTTATACAACAATAGGTAACTAATATAGCCTGTTTCCATGGATCTACCAAAGCTTCCATGGAGTTACCAATGAATTCATGTTTTGGTTGACCATTCATTCCAACCACATTCACACCTCATTACTGACTTTTGCTGCCTCTTTTCTACCTAAACTCACCTAGACTTGATGAAATTGTAGTTGTTCCATCAGTTATTGTTTACAAATTTTAAATTCATAGATGAAGCCATTAGCTTGGTGAAATCGTCCCTATGCATGAATCCCAACATTGCAAGTAAGGAGAAGTTTTAAAATTTTGTACTGCAGGATCACTTAATACTGGGAATCTATAATAAATCCCCCTATTTTCTGACTGGACCACAGTTTACTTTAATGAAATTAGTAATATAATGAGAGATGGAGCTGGGCAGAAATGCTACATTGTTTTCAATCTTAGAATGCAGAGGAACAGAATGTGCCATACATGTTCCATGCCAACAAAACAACTTTACCTTCGTCCTGTCTCCTTTTGTTCTACCATCCTTTTGCTCATCCTTTACATCCCACTTAAATGACACTCCCTCCAAACACTTTCCCTGACTCCCCTCTCCATTATTCCCCTTCTACCACCACTAGGCTAGATACCCTCACCATGTGCTTTCCATTTCATAGTACTTATACTGTGGAGCTTTTGTTTAATTATTGGCATCTCCCAATAGGCTCTGAGCCATTCAAGCAAAGAGCACGAATCTCATCTGTATCTCTAACACCTGGCACACTCTTTGGCATAGGGTAGGGCCTTAATAAATATTTGTTGAAATAGATAAATTTAGATGTCAATAATGTACAATCATAGCATTCTTACTAATGGAGTCAGCAAAAATGAGGGAGGAGAATTTTGCCTCAGAAATTCTACAGATGATGGGAAACTATCAACATTTACTTTCTGCAGTATTACAGCAGCACTCTGCCAGCAAATTCAAGGGTGTTGGATATAGATCCTGCGAGAGAAAAGGCCATCTAGGGCAGTGTAACATTCAAAATCCATTAGAGTCAAGTTGAGGACCTATTATTGTAGTTTCAATTACTCCGCATCAGGAGGTGTTGGCTATTCACATAATACAGAAAGCCATGAGTTGTATCATATTTAGAGTGAATGTGCCTTGGAGTACTTCAGTATTTGAAATAGTTCTAATCAATGGCAAACCATGTAAGTGAAACTTAACTCTGGTTGTGACATAATTGGTAAATATGCCTTCCATGGCATTTTCCCCAAAGAACCATTTGTCAAGGTTACTGAAATTAAACTGGTTACTTGTGGCTTCAATGAAAAATCGCTAAATGTGTTGTGAAAGACTCCCTAAGAGGACTTTGACTTGTCTTCACAAGGACAGCAGGTTTCTATTTTGCCACCCATAGCATAAGCATCCAGGGAGTTGGAGTAGGCCAGCTTCAGAAAGTTCTCAACTGATGTCCCAGGGCACATTTCAGAGATGTGGGCTCTTACTGGGTTATCCATACCCTTTCATGTAGACTTCTTCAGGCCACACATGCTCCTCAAGGTTGGACTTTTTGCTCAAAGAGGAGCAAAAGTGAAGACAAGCTTGACAACTAATCAAAGTATCCTTAACACATGGTAGCTGGGTTTTACAAAAATGTCACTAGTCATTTTCAGGGATATTTTTAGTATATACAACCAACAGGGTTTATTAAATTAAAATTTCATGACAATTTACATCCTGGAACATTCTGTCCTGTTCTTGACTGCTACTACTGATACCCTAACTACTGATACCCACTGTTTGACTCTCATTCTCCTCTGAATTTGGAACAATCTTAAAGTATTAGTAAAATTTTCATTTAACATTTTCTGATAGTGAGGACTGTTCTGCTAAGTTAAAAAATAAACTATTCTCAGGCTTTTAGCTTTTCTCAGTAGTTTGAAATAAGTAACTCAGGTGTCAAGTGTATTCTATATTCTTAATGTGTTTGGAGGGTTTTTATGTTTTGTGTTTTTCTTTAGTTTTAGAATCATGTATTTCTTTTCTTAAATTTATTTTTTCTCCTTTTCCAAACCAATGCATAACATTTTTAAAGCTTTAAATAGAATTTCACAACACCTCCTGAAAAAGGAAATACCCAAAGGATGTATCTTAATCCCATGAAGATTGAGAATATAGAGAATCACTTCACTTCTGGAAGTATATTGATGGTGTAGCTTCACTCAAGTCTTAACTTGTCAGTAATATATTTTTAAAACAAGTTTACATTTTGAATATGTGTTGTTGGACTCTATTGCAACATAAGGCAAATATTAAACAGTTCAGCATTAGTGGAAAAGGAAGAGAAATTTCTACAAAGGGAATATAGTTGAATTGGTAAGGCTAACACCTTGTTATGTTTATTAAGCAAAGACTTTCCACTTCAGAGAACTTGTATTGTAGAAAGAATCCACTCATAAGAAAACCAAATAATGTTGATGTAAGTGTTGACTGGAGTTTCTTAGAGCAGATACATGAAGTCAACAAAGTCTTTATTTCAAAGGAAATCCTATAACCCCAGTTAAGATGGTATACGCAGTGAAGATGAAACCCTATCTCCTGAATAAAGGAGTTATTGACAAAGGCACTGCCACAAATGCTGCACTGTGCTGCTCAAAGTCATAGTTGGGTATCTGAACAGAATACTTTGCAGAGTCCTAAATGTAGACTCTAAATCACAAAATTTCTTTGGCCAGATTAAATAGTCTTTCTTGTTCCTGTCATTATTTATATCAACCCTGTAGCTACACTGAGTTAGGTCACTGGAATTAGTATCAAAATAAATCCAATTTCCACGTCTATTGTTTTT
>PVKH010050159.1:0-10030 GCA_004027955.1 Chaetophractus vellerosus | reverse complement strand
GGGGCTGCATTTCTCTCCGGGCTTAACTTCTGCTTCTTCCACAAGTTCAGCTGTAGACCATGAGGCTTTCTATGCTTTGCGTCTCTCCACAAGGCAGCTGTAGACTATCAGGCGAACAGCTCTCTCCAACATCAGAACTGCTTCTCCAATCCGCTTCTCTAAATCTCTGCAACTCAGATCTGCTGCCTAGCCTTTATACTTGAGACCACATCCACTGAGGGGCGGGGCCAAATGCCCTCCAGACCTGGCCCAGTTAATGCCCTTAATCACACCTAGATGAACAGATTAGTTTACAAGAATAATCTGATTTATATTTTTGGAATTCATAATTAAATAAAACTCTGAAACCATTACATATCCCCTTCCTCATTTCTTATTTTGTGTATTTGCATTATCTCTCTTTTTTTTCTTTGTTAAACTAGCTAGTGGTTTGTCAAGTTTATTTATCTCAAAGAAACAGCTTTTGGTTTTGTTTTTCTATTGCTTTCTTATTTTCAATTTCATTTAATTCTGCTCTAATCTTTGTTATTTCCTTCTTTCTACTTCTACTTTCCTTCTACTTTCTATTTCCTTTGGGGTTAATTTGTTGTTATTTTTCTAATGTCTCCAGGTGAGCAGTTAAGTTTTTTAAAAATTTTTTTATATGTCCTCCCCTTTCTGCTTGTTCTTGCTGTGTTCATTTTTGCATTCTTCTGTGTCTGCCTGTCTCCCCCCCCGTAGCGGCTACCCGCCGAGTCAACTCACCGCATGGCGGCCTTGCCTGCTCACAGGCGGCCTTGTCTGCTCATGGGTGGCTTGCCCTGCTCACGGGCAGCTTGCCCTGCCTGCGGGGGCTTGCCCTGCCCGCGGGGGCTTGCCCTGCCTGCGGCGGCTTTGCCCTGCCCACGGCGGCTTTGCCCTGCCCGCGGCAGCTTTTGCCCTGCCCACGGAGGCTTTGCCCTGCCCATGGCGGCTTTGCCTTGCCCATGGCGGCTTGCCTTCTCAAGGCAGTCTGCCTGCTCAAGGAGGCCACGGGAACCAAACCCGGTGCCTCCCATGTGGTAAACTGGCACCCTACCAATTGAGCTACAGCCGGCCCCCTAAGTCTTTGATTTTAGCTTTTTCTTCTTTTTTGATATAGACATTTATGGCTATGAATTTTCCTCTCAGTACTGCTTTTGCTGCATCCCATAAGTTTTGATATGCTGTGTTGTCATTTTCATTCATTTCAAGGTAGCTACTGATTTCTTTTGCGATTGTCTCCTTGACCCACTGTTTGCCTAAGGCTGTGCTGTTTAACTTCCATATCTTTGTGCCTAATCTGGTTCTCTGACCCTTACTGGTTTCCAGCTTCATTCCATTGTGGTCAGAGAAATTACTTTGTATAATTTCAATCTTTCTGAATTCAATGAAAGTTGTTCTGTGTTCTCTCTTGGAGAATGATCCATGTGCACTTGAGAAAACAATATGTTTTGCTGTATTTGGGTGTAGTGTTCTGTGTTTGTCTATTAGGTCCAGATCCTTTAATGTATCATTCAAAGTCATTGTTTCTTTATTGATTCTCTGTCAATATGTTCTGTCTAATGGTGATAATGGTGTATGAAATTCCCCCACTACAATTGTAAAGGCATCTAATTCTCCACTTCATTTCCCCAGTGTTTGCCACATGTATTTTGAGGCACCCTGGTTAGGTGCATAAATGTATATGATGATTCTTTCTTCTTGAGAGATTACCCCTTTTATCAATAGATTGTGTCTGTCTTTGTTTCTTACAATAGTTTTGCATTTAAAGTCTATTTTGTCTGATATTAGTATAGTTACTCCCACCCTTTTTTGATTATTGTTTGCTTGTAAAATTGTTTTACAACCATGCACTTTCAGCTGTCTTGAATCCCTGGGCCTAAGGTGGGTTTCTTTTAGACAGCATATAGTTGGGTTATATTTCCTTATCCATTCTGCCAGTTTGTGTCTCTTGACTGGTGAATTTTTTCCATTAACATTCATTGTTTTTATTGTAATGAAATTACTTAGATTAGCCATATTTTCTTTGGGTTTATTTGTGTCATATACTGTTTTTATTACTCTTTTTTTCTTTTCAGTTGTTTTTACATTCTCCTCCAACTCTCTCTGTCCTGTATTTTCCTTTCAACTTTCAGAACTCCCTTTAGTATTTCTTGCAGGGCAGGTTTCTTATTAACATACTGTCTTAGATTCTGTTTGTCTCTGAATATTTTGAACTCTCCCTCATTTTTGAATGCCAGTTTTGCTGGATTGAGAATTCTTCACTGGAATTTTTTTCCCTTAGCACCTTAACTATTTCATGCCACTGCCTTCTTGCCTCCATTGTTTTGGATGAGAAATCAGCACTTAATCTTATTGAGCTTCCCTTGTAGGTGATGGTTCTCTTTTCTCTTGCTGTTTTCAGTATTCTGCCTTTGCCTGAAGCATTGTAGTATTTGACAAGTATATGACTTGGCATATGCTTGTTGGGATTTATGCTGTTTGGGGTGCACTGGGCTTCTTGGATATGTACATCCGTCTTATTCAATAGGGTTGGGAAGTTTTCAGCTGTTATTTCCTCCAACACTCCTACTGTCCCCTTTCCCTTCTCTTCTCCCTCTGTGATGCCTGCAATGAGTATGTTTGTGCATTTTGTGTTGTCTTTTAAGTCCCTGAGTCCCTGCTGGATTTTTAAAATCTTTTTATGTATCTGTTCTATTTTTCTGTTTTTGATTTCAGATGTAATGTCTTCCACATTGCTAATTCTTTCCTCTGCCTGTTCAAATCTGCTGTTGTGTGCATCCATTGTATTTTTGATTGTGCCATTCATCACCATCATATCTGTTATCGTTTTTTGTATGTTTACAATTTCTTCAGTATGTTCTCCCAGTGTCTTCTTAATATCCTTAATCTCTTTCTTCACTTCATTAAGTTGATTCATGGTATTTGTTTGTACAGCTTTGATTAGTTCTTCCATGTTCTGTATCTCCTCTTGTTTTTTTTTTTTTTTGTTGTTGTTGTTCATTGGACTGGGCCATGTCTTCCTGTATCTTAGGGTGGTTTGTATTTTTTTGTTGAGATCTAGTCATCTGTTTATCTTGGTGTGTTTATTCAGTTGATTAGCTTTTCTTTCTGCTCCATGGTTTTATTTTGTTGTTTTTGAGTGTGGTAAGGTTTCACTTTGACACTTCATTCCTCTTATTCTATTTCTTTTCCATTGTCTATGTTCCCTTGAAAAAAATGTTAGTACCAGAGAAATAGGAAGAGATAGGAAGAGAGAATAAGTAATAGTAATGATAATAGCAAATGGTAGTAGAGGGACTGTACAAGACATAGTTAGTTGAATAATTAACCCGAGTAAGAAGTACAGAAAAATAAGAATAGAAAAGTAGAATAGAAACAATGAAACATGAAACAGAATGGAGAAAAATATAGGATGAATTAAAAGTCCAGAATGATGAGAAGAGAGAAAAAGAAAAAGTAAAAAAGAGAAGGAAAGAAAAAAAATTAAAAAAGAGAAGATAAAACATGCAGATAGTAGGAGAGGGAGATAAATAAGTTCAAGAAAAATTGAAGACCAAGCCCAAAGAGATGGAATGAAAAAACAACAGAAAACAGAAAATATAAGGTTGAAGGAGGGAAAAGATATAGCATAGGTAGAGAAAATTGGGAAACTAAAGGAAGAGAGAAAAAAGTAACAGACAAACAGAGAAACAAAGGAGGAACACAACAAGAAATCAAGGCAGCAGCTATTCATTTTTTTAAAGAAAAAGAGGCAGAAAACAGGAAAAGTATCAAAAAGCCAAGATAAATAGGGAAAAATAGCCTTTTCTCTTGGACCTCTGGTGATCTTCTCAGGCTGTTGCTATTCAATAATCAATCACCCAGCAGCCTGTCCTCTGCAGGTTTTAAGCCAGGTTTTAGTGAGTAAAATAAGGAAAGTAAAAAATGAAGCTTTTTTTTTTTTTAATAAGAGATCCAATAAAAGCTAATACAAAGAGGACATCAATATGTTCCCTGTCATAAATTTTCACTGGATGCTTGATAACTGTATATCACTTCTCAGAGAGGAGCTGGGGATTGAACCAGGGATCTTGTACATTGTAGGCAGGAGCTCTTCCACTGAACTAATGTGCCTTCTTAGGTTAGCAAGACCTTTCAGAAATCTATCGGCCCCTATTCCCTCCCTGTTATTTCTGCTTCCTTTCTGATGTACTTCCTCTCTTTACTTAGGCTGCTGAGCATGGCAGCCTGCCTGAGGAGATAACCCTCTCTTAGCCCTGTCTTGTCAGGGTCCCTTCTGACACCCAAGGGTGGCTCAGCTGTCTAAAATAAGCTCAGTGAGGCCATTCTCTACCCTCTTGACCTCATGTCCTCCCGGGGAGGTTGCCACCATACTCCTTTTGGAGGAGGAAGTTGGTGGCTCCACTTAGGTTGTTTGTCCTGAGGGTGGGGTATAAGCGCCACTTCCATCCACAGGTGGGATTTTTCACTGGCTTCCTTTTCTTTCCAGTACTCTCCTAGATGACCCAGAGCACACTCCTCCCCCCCCCCCACCACCACTATATATATTTCTAGAGGTGCTGGCAGGGAGGAATAAGTTAGTTTTCCTTTCAGTCAGATTCTATTTGCCAGGGGTATTAGCTTGTCTGTTATCTCAGGGATGGTGGAGGGGAGCCCTTGCTGTCAGCCGGGAGTATCAATAACTCAGTTTGCTATTTTGGCTTCTTCCTCTCTGTCCCGACTCTCCTGTTAGTTGTAAAGCAGTGTCCTGGTCTGCTGTACCGTTAAGCAGGTTGCCAACGCAGCCCCAGACTCCCTCTCGGTTGTTTTAGTAAAAGCTAAGTTTTATCTGTCTAGCCCATTGGCAATATTCCCAAAATAACTTTTGTAATAACAAAATAATTCTTTAAACTATTACAGAATCGTTCTTTAAAGAATCAAGGACTTTTTGATTCTTTAAAGGACTATTTATTTACTTAGTGTCTACTCTGTGTGGCAAACATCAGGGGAAAAACATTTCCCTCAAGCACCATTAAAATCTAGTAGCAAAATTAAACGTCAACATAAACAACTGCAATATCAGATAAAACATAAAAAGCCAATAACTGAGGTACAGATAAAATAATGTGACTGTTGAAAGGTGAGGGTTATTACTCTCAAATGGTGAGATGGAGAGTGAGTTGAATCAGGGAAGATTTTGCAGATCAAGTGGTATTAGATTGGGACAGACACATAAAGGATAGTATGATTAAAAGAAGAGGTAAGGCATGGGAGGATTGGGGTGGGAGAAGGGACTCTGTGGAAACAGCTTGACTGAGCCACTGAAGAATTGAAGAACAGATGCTGAAAATTTATGGAAAGCGTGTGGGAGCTTGTGTATGGGAGAGCATTGAATGCCAGGTTAAAGAGTGGAATCATTCAATATAATCCAGCTTATATCTATGAAGCACTTTACTTTGTGCTATGCTAAAAACTATGGCTATAAATTAACAAAATTAAAATAATCTCAGTCCTCAAAAAGTTCATTTTGAAGTTACTGTTTGTAGATGCTACAGATATCAGGAATGGAGTGGGTTAGGTGGATTATTGCATACTTTTGGTCAGGTGAGATCGGTTATGATTCAGAAACATTAATTTGGATATCAAGTGTAAAATGAATCAGCATGAAGACTTGGGAAATACACACTGAAATGTCAATTTTTCCAATTTTATTTTATGAAGCTACAAAACAGACAACTCTTAAAATAGGAAAAGGAAAATCACTAATGTGTGCTTGTAGGCCGGGGGGGGGGAGAAAAAAATCTAAGTGGAATGAAGCTTCTGTTCATGAATCCCAAAGTTAATGTTCTAATTTCACTTAAGTGAAGATATGTCTGACACAGAATACTCACTAGAATGATTTATTTTTTTAATATGTGCAATTGCATTCACTAATGAGGACAGAGGCATGGTGCCAGATCACAAAAGCAGCAATATTCCTGCCCTCCTAGAAAATTCATCTCATCATCTCAAGATCACAGCAAGAGAAAGAAGGAATATAAGGATTTGTGGTAAATGGATGAAAATGATGGAGAGGAGGGATTATAATGAAATTGAAAAATGGAACAAATAGGTAAAAAATGAAAATGCATTAACAGTTTTTGAGTAAGGATGTATAATTAAATGCCAAATGATTGCTCTAAACGGATTTAAAAATTTGCACTGAATTCTTGAAGTGATTTAACTTTTCTCCCTGAGATGGCCCTTAATATTCCTAATCCATGGAATGCATGCCCTGTATGGTTTTCTCCCCATAAGCTTGCATGCGTCCTTTGAATATGATAGATGTCATTTTGGTGATTAGATTACATTATATGGCAGAGGTCAAGGGACTTTTGCAGGTATAATTAAGCTTACCCTAATCAGTTGACCTTGAAGTAATCAAAGAGGATATTATTTTGGGTGGGCCTGACCTAATCATATTACCCCCGTTAAGAGAGGGTCATCAATTAGAAATTCTTTCTCCTCCTGGCTTTATTTTTTTTATTTTTATTTTTTTATTTTTATTTTTTTTAAAGATTTTATTTATTTTATTACATATCTCCCCTTCCCCCCGCTGTGGCGATGCGCCGAGAGTGGTCACTGCGCAGGCGCGGCTTTCCCCGCTTGTGGGCGGTCTCTGCGTCCGTTCACGGCCGGCTTTTCAGTTCGCGGGTGGCTGGCTGCGCTCCATCCGCGGGCGACCTGCCCTGCCCGTGGGGGCTCTTGCCATATCCGTGGCAGCTTCTTGCCCTGCCCATGGCGGCTCCGGCCCGCCCATGGCAGCTTGCCATTATCAAGGCGGTCTGCCTGCTAGGAGAGGTCCCCGGGAATCGAACCCAGGGCCTCCCATGTGGTATGCCGGTGCCCTATCCACTGGGCTATCGAGCCGGCCCCTCCTCCTGGCTTTAAAGAAGCAAGCCACCAGGAGTTTCATAGTGCAAGAAAGTTCATTCTGCCGGTGGTCACTTGAGTTTGGAAAGTTTCCCAAACCTGAGATGAGACTAGCTCCCCTTGACGTTTTGATTGTGACATTGTGAGACACTGAGCAGAGGATATAGCTATGCAGAACTCAGACTTCTGAAGTACAGAAACGGAAATAATAAATGAGTCTGTTTTAAGCCACAAATGTGTGGTGATTGGTTATATAGCAATATAGAACTAATATACTCTTTTTTGGATAAATATCATGAGAGTAGGGGAGTGGAGATAAAAATGCCTGGGAAAAAGTCAGTGCTGAATGGATTGACCAACATAAAAATATGCAGGCCTGACTTCCTCCTACTTCTGAACCTATACTTATAAGAGTTAACATTATATGTGGTTTAGGAAAAAACAGACTATCAAATGAGGGCATAAAAAGGGCACATGATATTGTGACAGAGGAAAGAATATACTCCTTTTTATCACACTTCATTATCACTGGAAAATTGTCTTTGGTTTGCCAAAGGGAGGAGAAGTGTATTTTGGTTAGAACTGACTTGGATTTGTTGATGAAATGTATCAGTTAAATGTTGTTTTGGAGGTGCAGGTGTATACATTTTGCTGTCCCTTTATTCTGTCTGGAAAATATTTTTTCTTTACATTGCACTGAGGAATGTGATTAAGAGCTGATTGAAGCATTCATGTATCATATAGACAAAGAAATTGTGACATTCTGTGCAAGTGTAATATTTGTGGAAGAAAGGGTCACCCCCCACCCCCACTCACACACACACTTTCCTGGTTGTCTTTGACAAGGATGAGGGAATTAACAGAAACACTGTAATCAGAGGAAAGCTCCAGTGTTACATTAAGAAACAACTGAGAGCTATTTAGGAAGGAGGAGAAAAGAGGGCATTTCCATATCAGCAAAATAACACATGAAGTTAGATTACGAGAGTTGGTTCAGTGTAGCAGAGGAAAGGTTTATTTATTTGTCTCATAAATGTAACACCTGGAAGACGTGCCTGGAGAGGCTGCTTTCTTCATCCCTTTTTTCTGAATGCTGGATTTGAAAACCATCACTTCTTTGTAACTTTCAAGGAATGGATTCCAGAAAGGAAGAGAATAACTAAAAACCTCAATCAGAGACTTCGAAGAGAGAGAAGGACCCAAATGGAGAGGACAGAGGGGTAAGAAGGAAGGAAAGAAAAAAGTGGGAGTAAGAAAGAGGAAATACCCTATTAT
Organism: Chaetophractus vellerosus; assembly: GCA_004027955.1. Taxonomy (NCBI): domain Eukaryota; kingdom Metazoa; phylum Chordata; class Mammalia; order Cingulata; family Chlamyphoridae; genus Chaetophractus; species Chaetophractus vellerosus. The sequence continues at coordinate 1,861 of PVKH010050159.1, read as the reverse complement.
CCTTCCACAGTGAACTTCTTTTGATTGTAGACTGAAGAGGAAACCTGGCATTATTCTCTGGATCATTCTTTACATTTGATCTTATAATTTTAGGACCCTGATAATGGACCACATTTTTAATTCTTTCAAACTTTAAGGGCTTAGGTATACCTTTACACATTTCTGTTATTATTCTCAGAGTTTCAAGAATGTGTAAATCAACAAACTTAAGATTCTCTGTATTTTTATTATTCAACTATAGAATACATCACAAATATAGTTATAATACTTCAGTATTTTCTATTAAATTTCTACAAATAATGCATACTTCATCATATTCCATAAAATCATGAATTCAACAATAACCCTCTCTAGTCAGGTAATTATTGGTTGCCCTATACTTCAAATTATCCTAAACTTGCCAGGGCCCATTACCTCTGAGCTTGATATCAGTTCAGGTTATGGTACCATGGATTTCTTTGGAACTTCTGAAACTGAAGGGATCTTCTTATTTGCTCACGTGAGGGGATGAAATTATCCCTACTCTATTTTCTTGGCCACTTGGGTGGATAACCACTTAATCAGAAATGGAATCTGGTATGAAGAAGATGTGAAGCAAAGGGAAGAGGAAGATTTTACATCAGTTCCATGAACACACAGTTGAGGGACATCTTTCTTCCATTTCTATAATGTTACTTAAAAATTTTTTTGTTTTTAATTAATTTTTAAAAGAAGTATTAGATTACAGAAAAGTTACAAAGGAAAATATGGCATATCTTAGGGTATGCCTCTATGCACTATTTCTCTCTTTTTAAGAATTTTTAACTTAATTTTAAAAAACCTTTAGATTACAGAAAAGGTTACATGGAAAATATAAGGGATTCCCATATATCCCAACACCTCCCCCTCTCATACATTCCCCTATCAATAACAGCTTACTTAAGTGTAGTACATTTGTTACAATTGAACAAATATTGAAGTGTTGCTACTAACTATAGTCAATAGTTTACATCATGGTTTACACTTTGCACTGTACAATTTTATAGGTTTTGACAAAAGGTATAATGGCCTGTATCTGTCATTGTAAAATCATGCAGAAAATTCCAATGCTCTAAAAATGCCCTATGTTCCACTTATTCTTCCCTCCCCATCCCCTCAAAACCTATGTAACCACTATCTTTATATCAATGTTACAATTTCTTGCATTACTATAATAATAAGTCTACTTTTGGTCCATGGTTGCATTCTCCCCTTATTTTTGTTCATTCCTCAATCTTGAGGATTTGGGGATGCTGATGCCTTCCAAGCTTCAGATTGAGGGGGGGCTTAGATCTTATTGGGCAAATGGAAGGAACTATCTTGCATGCAGTTTTAGATACTCTTTGCTTTTGGGGATGGGCATTGTTCATTATCGTCATTTTGTCACTTTTCCTGGATGAGTCCAATAAAGTGGAGAGTAAGTGTTGCCTGCAGCTCTTCTGAGATTCGGGGATCAACTGAAGAGACCAGGGCATATGAAGAGACCAGAGATTTAAGTCTCTGGGACATATATTTACCAGTTATAGTGCTAGTTATAAGTTCAAATAAAAGGGGTAGAAGAATCATGCGTATGGAAATTATAAATGACTAACTATGTTACATCGGAGAAATAGGTTATCATATATTCCAAGGTAAGTCCCACCGAAGGGATACTGATTTTGTGGGATTGTCTGCCCTGTCTATAGGGTCCAGATGTCTCTAGAGGCCTCAGTAGCACTCCTGTTTGAGGCTTTGTTTACTGTGGCAGTTAATGAGATCTGCCTGAGATATGTATAAGCATATACTCTGGAATGACTTCTGGACTCACTTTGAAATCTCTTATGTGTAAAAACACTTTTGTATT
>PVKH010050158.1:0-10026 GCA_004027955.1 Chaetophractus vellerosus | reverse complement strand
AAGATCATTCTGGCTGCTGTTTGAAAATAGTTTACACGTGGATGGAAGCTGTAAAATCAGTTATGAGGCTATTATAATAATCCAAGTGAGTGATGTTGGTGGCTTTGTACCAGGATAGTAGAAATGGGAATTTTGAGAAATGTTGAATTCTGGATATATTTTAAGATATTACAACAGAATTTCCAAAAAAGAAACTGATACAGGGTGTGAGAGAAGAGAAGAATTTAGAATGAAACCAGAGTTTTGAAATGAAGCCAAGATTTTTGTCTGAACAACTGCAAGAATGAAGTTATCATCTATTTGTGTGGGAAATGAGAAAGACTGTAAGCATAATATGGTTGAAGTTACAGGGTAAATGAGAAGTTCATTTCTGGATGTGTTAATTTTGAGATATCTATTAGACATCTCAATGGATCTTTCAGGTAAGCAGTTGGGTGCATGAATTTGAAGTACAGAAGACAAATCTTGGCAAGAAATATAAACTTGTGTGACATGGGCATATAGCTCCTTTAAAAGGCATATACTGATTGTGGTAACAGGAGTGTAGATGTGAAAAGAGATGAAAAGAGGATAAAGGACAGAACTCTATGGAACTCCAGCATTAAGAAGGCTGAAGAGTAGAAACCAGAAAAGGAGACAGGTGGAACAATAATGTAGTTGAAAGTAAACCAAGAGTATGGTATCCTGGAAGCCAAGTAAAGAAAGTATACATATCAAGGAATATATAATTGATGTTGATAGGCCAAGTAAGATAAGAACTAAAGAGCGACCATTGGATTTAGCAATGTGGAGTATATTGGTGTAGTCGTTTGATATAATTATGAATTCCAAAAATCAATTTTGAATCATGCTTGTAAACTGATCTATTCATCATTCATGATTGGGTTATGATTAGGGTGTTGACTGGGCCAGTAGTGCTTTGAGCCCCGCTCCTCGGTGGGTGTGGTCTCAAGTATAAAAGGCAAGGTCAAAGACAGAGGGAGTAGATTTGAGAAGCAGATTTTTGAGAAGCAGTTCTGATGTTGGAGAGGACAGCCCAGGAGGAGAGAAGTGAGCTGTTCACCTGATAGTCTACAGTTGTCCTTGTGGAGCAAGTGGAGGAGCTAAGCCCAGAGAGAAATGCAGCCCCGGGAAGAGAGGAACCCACGAAGCCTAAACCCTGGCAAATATCGGCAGCTGTCTTGCTCCAACACGTGACAATGGATTTTGGTGAGGGAAGAAATGTATGTTTTGTGGCCTGATAACTGTAAGCTTCTACCCCAAATAAATACCCTTTATAAAAACCAACCAATTATTGGTATATTGCAAAGGCACCCCTTTGGCTAACTAATACAATTGGTGATCTTGAAAAAAATAATTTTGTTGTAATGACCAGGGGAAATCCTGATTGGAGGGTGTGTTAGCTTGGATTAAGTTCTTCAGTTTAGACATGTACTTAATCTAATTCACATCCCTGTATGTGGACCTGTTGTAAATACGAGCTCTTGAAGATGTTATTTTAGTTACGGTGTGATCCAACTGAATGAGAGTGGCCTTAATCTGGATTACTGGAGTCCTTTACAAACAGAAGAAATTCATAGAATGAAAACTATAGGAGGAACAGGAAGTCATTAGAAGCAGAAGAGAAAGGAGAGGACACTGCCATCTGATCAGAGGCAGGGACACAAGCCAAGAAACCCCAAAGATGGCAGGGAGCGTTCCCTTGCTGACTCCTCAATTTTGGAAATCACCTAGGCTCAAAACTGTTAGCAAATAAATTCCCATTGTTTAAGCCAATCCATTGTTTGGTTTTTGTCATGGCAGCCTAGTAAACTAAGATAGAGGGTGGTGGTCTGAAGTTGCATGTATCCCAGAAAAACTTATGTTCTTAAATTTAATGCATCCCTATGGGCATTGAACCCATTGTAAGTAGGACCTCTTGATGAAGATACTTCAGTTAAGGTATGGCCTGGGATGGGACTTAATCCTATTATTTGAGTTCTTTACGAGCAAAATGAAATTTAAACAGAGAGAAAGAAAGCCACAGAGAACAGCTAGAAGCTGAAATTCAAGGAACCTAGAAGAGAAGGGAGAGGCTAGGAGAATCTGCCATGTGCATTTCCATGTGACAGAAAAGCTAAGGACCAAGAATTGCTGGCAGCCAGCCCCGGAACACAACAGTCTTTGGGAAGAAAGCATAACCTTGATGATGTCTTGATTGGGACATTTTCCAGGCCTCAAATCCATGGAATAATCAATTCCCATTGTTTAACCCAACTCATTTCGTGGTACTTGCTTGAACAGCAAGGAAACTAAAACAGAGGGGATTAAGAATAGTAGGAATGGAATTGGTGTTACTGGATATAGTCAAATTTTTCAAGATTTTTTTTTTTTTTTTTTTTTTTTGCAAAAGTAACCATCTCTGGTAGTGATCATCTCTATGATATAAGGAAAAAACTGAGAAAAAAAATTGGGTAAATTCCAAAGTGAAGTTCTTAAATAGGTGATAATAATTGTATTTAGTGAAGGGAAATCTTTAGAGAGAAGTAAATATCATTTTTTCTCTAGAAACATGTAGTATAGTAGTTTATATGTTCTTTTGTGGGTAGATCTCTCTGTGGCTGTGAGAGTTTCTCTCTGGTTCCTTAAATTTTCTCAGTGGAGGAAGAAGCAAAGTCATCAGCTGAGAGTGTTGAAACAGAGGTATTGGAAGTTTAAGAAGAAAGAGGAGGGTATGAAATAATTCTCTAGGTTAGTGGAAAAGATCACAGACAAGACAAATATAATATGATTGCTGGGCAAGTTTAGAAGTTCTCTAACAGTATATGGAATTGAAAGTTAGATCATTCAGGGTTGTTGCACGTTTCTTTCCAGGCATGCTTAGTTACCCAGGTACAGGTGAGAAGGAGACAAAGAGTGAGATATAACCAGTGTTGTAATTTTGTCTAGTGAAGATGCTTGAATATGAGGCAAGGGAATAATTATTTGCAATGGAATTTAAGGTGGATAAAGGGGAAGAAAAGGCCTTCAAGGTTTCAGAGAGATTGAAAAGCATGTAGAATCACCTCAGTTGAAGGTTCCAGTGGAGTCAAATTTTTAGCTAGAGTTGGGAAACGAGAGCACGTAAGCTGGAAAGATAGCAGGTGGTAGTAAGAGAATTCAATGCAAAAAACCTGAGATTATAGAAATACCAGCATTACTGGTAATGGCTAGATCTTGAAATGACCATGGAGTTGAATGGCTGAGATAAGGTAGAGGACAAGGTCTTAAGAGGAAAGGAGTCAAGGAATTAAGAGGCTAAGTTTTAGGAAGGTCCACACATATGTATATTGACCTTGTCAACAATTAAATCAGGAATAGTGGAGAGAGTGACAGTGAGGCAGGAGCTAAAATAGTTGAGAAACAAGGAAGAGTTAATTGTGAAGTCAGTAAATGGTTGCATCATTGAAGGTAGAGGGCAATATAATTGATGACAGAAAATTGAAAGCTAGAATTTACAGGGAGGAGAGATGGAAAATGGTACAGAAAAGATCATAACAACAGAAGTGACTAGTTTCCAATGTGACCTTTTTGATTTAAAAAAAATCTATGAGATTTTTAAAAATCTTTATTATGCCTAGCATAATGTAGGGACTCATTAAATAATGATAACTATTTGACTCATGTATTGATATTTTGATTAGAGGAAGAAAGTATTTAAAACAAGGTGTCAAGCAAAAAAGTACATGGATAAGAGATGGAAGTAAGTGCTAGAGAGAAGCATGAAATAAAGGCAGGTATGGGTTCCAATCATGGCTCTGCCATTTATGAACCGAGTTCTTCAATAAAGTATTTCATCTCTGAAATGGGGATAAAACATAACTGCTTCACAGGGTAGTTGTGAGGGGTAAGTACAATGATGCATGTAAAGCAGGTGGCACAGAATAAGGACACAATTACTGTTAGTTCCTTCCCTCAAAGTAGAGATTCAAATATTGAATGTATTTTCAGGGTACTGTAACAAAGATAGACTTCTGAGGTAAATAATTTCTATTTCTATCTCCAATGATAAATGATTCATGAACTCATTCATTCACCAACTGCGTGTTATTTCAGTGACTTGAGAATGTGTTTGGGCACTTTTAGAGATTTTCCTTTGCAAATTCTGTCTTTATATTACTTATTACAACACTGGTTAGAAACAGGGAGCAACAAAGAAGAAAATCTGGACATTACCAATCTCTTTTCATTAATTTTTATTTTTTATTTTTAAAGAAGCTTTAGATTATATAAATTATACATAAAAATATAGGAGATTCCCATGTGCCCCACCCCCTGCGCCTCCCAAATTTTCTCGCATTAACGGCATCCTCATTAGTGTGGTACATTGTGACAATTGATGAACACATACTGAAGCATTGCTAGCAATGGTGGACTATAGTTTACACTATACTTTATATTCTATCCAGCACAGTTTTGTAGGTTATGGTAAAATATATAATTGCCTGTATCTGTCATTGGAATGTCATGCAGGACAATTCCAATGTCCTGAAAATGCCCCCATGTTACAGCCATTCTTCCCTCTCCCTCCCCTCAGAACTTCTGGTGGCCACTGCCTTTATATCAATGATAAAATTTCCTCCATTGCTAGAATAATAATGTCTATAGTAGAATAATAATAAGCCTAATTTAGTCCATTGTTCATTCCTCAATCTTGAGTATTTTGGGATGGTGATGCCCACTCTGTTTCTAATTGAGAGGGTACTTAGGTCGCGTGGGGCAGATGAATGGAACTACCTTGCTTGCAGATGCAGACACTCTCTGTTCCTTGGGATGGCCATTGTCCATCATCATCTCCTTGTTAGTTGTCCTGGATAAATTCAGTGAGCTGGAGAGCAGGCACTGCAACTCTTCCAAAATTCAGGGCTCAACTGGCACATGAACAGACCAAAGATTTAAGCCTCTGGGACATAAATTTAACAAGTATAGTGCTAATTATAAGTTCAAATGAAAGGGACAGTAGAGCCATATGTAGGGAAACTATAAATGAGTCTAACTCTGTTACACTAGAATGCATAAATTCCAGAATAAGGTCCACTGACAGGGTGCTGAATTCCTGAGCTTGTCTACATAGCTCATAGTGTTTGGATGTCTCTAGAGCCCTTAGGAGCCCCACTCTTTGAGGCACTGTTTATTGTGGCAGTCAGTGAGATCCTCTTGAGATGTACAAGAGGATGCCTAACCTCTGGAATGACCTCCCAACTCACTTTGAAGTACCTTAGCCATAAAATCTCATTTGTAGTTAATATTTCCCCCTTTTGGTCAAGATATTTTTCCAGATGCATTGCCAGTTGGCACTTGGTAATAATCCCTAGGTGCTAGCGAGGCTCATCCCCAGGAGTCATGTCCCACACCAGGGGGAAGGTAGTAAGTTTATATGCTGAGTTTGGCTTAGAGAAAGGCCACATTTGAGCAACAAGGTTTTCAGGAGGTAACTCTTAGGCAATAAATAATACTGGGCTAAGTTTCAATTTCACAAAAAAGGTTTATAATTACAATCATCAATATCAAGGGTCTGGCAAAATGGTCTGCCTTCCTTCTCTAGGCACTGCTCTTCTACTCTGGAGATTCTTGCTGTTCTATTAGAGAATGTAGCAGGGCTCCCCAAGATGGGAATTCAATATTCTTTCAGTTATTGTATGGGTCTCCACCCACTAAAACAATGCCCCTTGAACACTTGAACATATTCATATGCCTTAGAGGCATGCCCCAGCTGCACCCCTCACCACACATCCCCCCCACCGACATCCCGCACCAGTGACCCTACCACAGTTGTGACCCTTCTGTAATCCAAAACCTCTCCAAGAATGAAGCCACCAAAATAACCAAATAAAATTAATAAGAAAATGAAAAAATAATAGTTTTAAAACTAACAAACTACAAAAAAATTTGGGGACGAATCCCTTGAAAACATAGGCAATGCCTAATAAAAGAAAACAGACCAATATGTCAAGCCATCAATATTATTGCAAGTAACTATGAATCTTATTCTTAAAAAAATGAAATTTAGTGGTTACCATAGGTTTTGAGGAGTGGGGGTGGAAAGAATAGAATAGATGGAACATAGGGCATTTTTAGTGTATTAGAATTGTTCTGCATGATCTTGTGACAATTGATATAGGCCATTTTAAATTTTGTCAAAACATATAAAAGTTAAAGTCCAAAATTTAAATCATAATGTAAACCATTGGCAATGGTTAGTAGCAATGCTTCCATTTTTGTACATCAATTGTAACAAATGTACCATCTGCACATAAAATGTTATTAATAAGGGAGAGTGGGAAAGGGGGAGGGCGTGGGGTATATGGGACTCCCTTACATTTTCTTTGTGACTTTTCTGTCAAAGCTTCTTTGAAGATAAAATGGGAAAAAAATAAGACACTGGGGGAATATACAGAAGAAATTGTCACTGTGCATACAAGATGACAGATCTTAGAGTGATGAAAGGCACAATTCTCTTTCATAGTGAACACTAAGTCAGTATTAATTTTTCGTTTTATTTTCTTTTAATTATAAGAAGTAATTAGCACAATCATTGAATAGAATATAAATGTATAAAATAATTAAATATTTGGAATTTATGAATACTGCAGTCATATTTGCAAATATAATATGATAGATACATTTTCTCTTACGATATATCATGTAGAATGAACATTATCAAAAAAGTGAAGTGGTTGCAAAGAGAATTATTATTCCTAGTCTTTTATGAGATATGTTTCCAGTCTTTTATGGACAATGAGGGAAATAAAGAATAAACCATGAATAATAGGGACTATTACACAAAGTGGTATATGGGGGTGAAAGAGAATGAATGTTCCATTGTCATTGAGGCACCCAGGCTCTTTCCACCTAGGACTTCTGCCATCCCCTAGAATCCTTTAGCTCTTGTTTGTCAATGCAAAAGTGCAAAGAAGCAGAGTGCATGAAAGATTGAAGAAAGGTTTAAGGTTAAGGCCTCGAAGTGGTAAAAATCGTATTTGCCCACATTCCACTGATCAAAACTAGTCATACGATCCACTCAGATACAAAGAGCCTATGTAATGTAGTCTAAAAGTATGCCAAGGAAAAGAACATATGATTATGGATAAACTAGTTATTCTATTTCAGAGTAGATATACTAATAGATGTGAAATTATAACATAAATATGGAATCTGAGGAATTATAAAAATTAAGAAAATGGGTAGATCATGTTGAACCAGATAGCCAGGTAATGCTACTGAAAATGTTACAGAACAGATGGACCCTGGGGGTAGACCTTGAAAAACACATAGGATTTGGTATGCCACAGAAGGGTTGAATAGGTCTTTCAGGAAGCAAATAACAGTGAAAGTAGGAATGACCCTGTGGAATATTCCAACAGTGAAATTAGTATGAAGGGGAAATAGGCTTCTATATCTGAGGCATAGGAAATCCTCAATTATAGATCAGATAGATAAAGATGAACCAGACTATAGTCTAAAATGTGTACCAGACTGAGATATTGTGTGATTATTGAAAGCTTTAATTCCAGTTATGTTATTTTAGACCATAAGTAATATAATGTTGATAATACATTGAATTAAATTAAGAGGTTTATAGTAAATACATGAGTAATACTTAATTCTATGGTATGATTTTTTAAAATTTTATATTAATCTGAGTGGAATTCTACTTTCACATGTATACATGCAAATGAGTATTTATACTTATTACCATGCAGAGTTTAGCACTTCAACTATAATTCTGTGCATCATTGCTAGATCCATGAGGTTTTTAGTGTTGGAGAGAACTAATCTAGTCCTAAGTAGTCAAATGACTTTTCCAAAAATCTAAATCTAGGTTCAGGTCTCCTAAATTTGGTTCGTTTAAGATTGTTAAGAGGGAAATCATATTTGCTATTGCCTTAATTATATCCACTAAAGTGTGCATATCTTGCTTAGAAAGGGTCTTTACTAGATCATCTTACTACTTTGAAAAATCGCTTATTTTAGGCACAGTTTAAGAAAAACGGATAGCTAATATGACACATAAGTGGATATACATTACAAAACAAATTATGGAGAACAGACTATACCGCCTACTCAAAACTGAACCAGACAAGGTAAAATATGTAAGAACAGATATTGCAGTAATGAGGACACAGCTGCTTAGGATTCTACTGAAATGTAGGAAACATTATTGAGAGAACAAAGAAAAAAAAACTAAAGATAACAGCTTTAAAACAGCAACTTCATATTTAGCCTCATATTGTATAATTTACATAATTTAATCATAGTCCACTGCCATCCAAAATAGACTTGAGGCAGTTTGTAACAAGATAATATTACAATAGCAAAGACCAAAGCATAAAACAGGATGGGTAGTAATGGAATAACACCAGATTACTCATGCTAGATTACTTATGCTAAGGGTGAAGATTTATTTAAGACAAAATTTGGCATTTAACGTCTTGGCATCAAAGAAAAGCAAAATTATACCTCTCATTATTTGGTATAAAAAAAGAAGCAAATGGATTTTTTAAATAACTCTGATCTCTGAGAGGAACTTATTTTGAAATTATTTTAATAAAACAGTTTTAAAAATGTGACTTTAATATAATCCCATAAATAAATACTGAATTTATATCTCTTGCATGGCACTCGGCTGAATTCTTGAGACACATAAATGAATTAGAAGCATCCTTACCCTTAAAAAGCTTTCAGCTGGTGTAAATCTAATTGGGCAGTAAATGAAATAAATAAATTGCATGCAGGGCTTAACAGTGGTACCCCCAAAATAGTGGTCATCCTAGTCAGTGAAAGATGATCTTATAGGGAAAGAAATGTTGAATCCTTTGTCCTGGGAGAAAATGTGAGCATGAGTTACTGTTTTATTCTATTTGTTTATATTTTAAAATACTAGTTATTAATGCTTATCTTGACAAGTATCAGGATATGACCTTTAAGCCATAAACCCAGCATAGATTATGGGGCCTCATGTTATACTTAATATAAATAAAAAGAAATTATAAATAAATCATACAATGAAATTTCACAATTCCAGAATGACAAAAAATGTATATATATGCATTAATTAAATAGTTTCTTTAAATTTTTCTCCTCTTCTCTCTCTTTCCTTATGGTACCTCTCTGCCTCTCTCATTCTCTTTCAATTCCTTTCTATTGATACTGCTTACTGGAGCCTTGGTCTCACTATTAGGTAACCTAGCACAGTGTCTTGAGAAATGTTTTATTAGATATTCCACCGAGCATCAGGAACAGAATTATTTATAATATCTGTAATTTCCTATTACATACTAATGCTGTTTTGGGGCTCTGCTCAGGAAAGGAAAGGAGATGTGAGGCTACTTTTCCCATAGTCCTTTCCCTCTAGGAGCTTATGGTCTAATGGGAAAGGTGGGTCTAGTTGGGTGAAGTGTGTTTGCTGGCCTTCAGGGTTCCACAGATCTTTTGATTAAAGCCATAGTGCGAGCAACAATTGCACTAATAGTTAAGCCTAAATCTCCCCACTCTTTTGAATAAGATTTTTATAAGCGGGTTTAAGTTCAAAACTGTTAACTTGCTTTCACAGAACTATGTAGGCTGTTGATCTGAGGATTTTCCAAGTATTTTTGCCTTCCACTAGATAGTTATTACACTCATAATCAGAGTTGTCAGCCCTTGAATATACAGATACTCAGAATAGGTTTTGGGTTGTGTATATACAGTTTTGATAAAAGGGCCTCATTCTAACCCAGCTTCTTAACATCTGCATCTTGTGACTGCACTTAGGCGTCTAGGCCGACTAAATGACAACTGCATTAAGGAACTGGGTAACCTCAAGAGGGAAGCACTCATGGTTCACACTGAAAGTTGCACCTTGCTAGATGAAGACAAACAGGGAATTATTAAATGCACTACAATGCCACCTCTTTGATTTAAAAAATGGCGGAGATTTCCATTAGATGTCCCACAAGCCATTCCTTATAGATGAGTCCGGTGGCGGTTCGCTTCCCTGGCAGGGCTCACAGAGGTGTGGCTTCTGGG
>PVKH010050157.1:0-10029 GCA_004027955.1 Chaetophractus vellerosus | reverse complement strand
TTCTTAAACAACAAAAGGAACAAACCAGCCACGTTTGGGCCAGTGCAGGCAGAAGGCTGGAGACAAGTGTGAGGAGGAGTCTGATTCTGTCCATAAACATCTCAATAGCGTGATTAACTGAGCAACTGAGCGTCACAAACTGTAACCCTTTCCTTTAATGCACTTTCCCTGAATTACCACACGGAGCCAGCGGCCGAGGAGCCCGTACAAATTGCTGGAATGGGCAGTTAAGCGGGGAGGTCGGAGGTTAAATGAACACGGTTGTTTATGAAGACACAGCCCGAATCCATTTGCATTTTAATATTCTCTCAGTGAGACGGAAAGCCACTTTGAGGACAGCTTGTTTGGAAATCCCATTAACGGGTTATTTATGGGGCTCGTGGCTGTGTGACCCTTGCCCTTGTTTTGTTAAACATGAACCAGACATGAATCAGACGGGCAGCGGGCTCGCTGCTATTGTTTCCCGTAGCACGAAATGTCATCCGATTCAATTATTCTGAGGCTGACACTTTCTGAATTATCACCCTCATAATGCTCAATTTTCCCTTTTTTCCCCTTTGGTCAACCTGATTATTTCTGTCTTTGTAGAAAGCAGGCTCTCGGAGCAGCCATTTCCCTGCCATCGGCTGTCAAGGGGGCTGGAGGTGCCTCGGCTCGTGCAGGGCTGGACGAGACCGTGCAGGCTGGCAGCCCAGCGGGGAGGCTGGCTCGGGTGGCGTTGGGGCAGGCTCGCCCCTGGACAGCCGGCAGCCTCTGCACCCCAGGTCTGGGGCCATGTGCTCCCTCAAGAACTGAATCCTTGGGCTCTGCCACCAGGATCTCTGCAAAAGTCTTTTGACCAACATTAAAATTGATTTCTCTGAAAAAAAAAACAAAAATTGGAAACTTATAAAAGCCTAAAAGTATTCTGATACTTGGAATTCCTTAATGAAAAGTTCAGTGGATTAAAAAGTTTTCTAGGACTAAAGGCAGGGTGTTGTTTTAATTGGAATGATCATAAAACAGGGGCAGGGAGTGCTCAGAGAAGTGAGGGTGTCCCCCAGCCCAGAGTTGCCTTATGCGCAAATATTTGTCATGTGGAGATGAATTCATCTGTTCTCTGGTGGAGTCACCCTTTGAGGTCATTTTTGAAAATCAGAAAGGGTCCTGGTGGCCGGGACCCTGAGATTGGGCCTCTGGCCAGGAGCCTCTCTCCCCAGCCCTTTCTGGCCCCTCGCCCTGGGCGACAGGCACTCACAGGGACAGCGGGCTGTTCCACGGGCCTGATCTCCCCAATGCAGGGGCTGCAGGAGCTGGTCCCTCTGGCTAGAGCTCTGCTTCTCAGCCCCACAGGCCAGCTCCATCCAGCCAGCTGGGTGCTGTGAGAGGGGAGGGAACAAGGTGGATCCCTCCCTCTCGGGGCTCTTGCTCCCCAAGCTCACTGTGGGAAGCAGCAAGGGCAGGGACCCTCTGACCCCGACAGAGGCTGGTGACCACAGAGCAGGGGAGCCAGCACACCCAGGAGCTTGAGCCGCTGGTGGGCAATCTGCCCAGCTCCTGGGTTTGACCTCTCTGCCTCCAGAAGCATGAGTAACCACGAGCCGGGCCGCTGCTCACGGGGCTAGACAGCCTCGGTGCACTTGCAAACAGCGTCCTTGCCCGGCCCCTGCCCACCGCCCCTCCCCACCCACCCCCACGTTACCATGCTCAGCCACACTGGCCTTCTCGCCACTCTTTGAACATGCAAAGCTTTTATCTCCACCCAGTGAAAATTTCTTACTGTACCATCTGCCCAAAATCTCCTTCCTCCAGATCATCTCCTGACTCACTCCTTCCTTCAATGAGGTCTCTGCTCAGATGTCACCTCCTTGGAAAGCCCATCCCTGGCCACCCTCCCAATCCCCAGTCACCATCTCTTTGCCCTGATCGGGGTCCTTCTCAACATGTATCACCATCTGAATAAAAACTAATAATAAAATTGTGTGCCTAGATCTTTTTTATTACCTATCTCACTTGCTAGGATACAAGTGGCCCTGTGAGAAGGGGACTTGGCATGTCCACAACTCTGCCCCCAAGTGCCTGGCACAGAGGAGTGCTCAGTAAACAACCGTTGCCTGGAAAATAAAAAGGGGGGACCCAGGAGGAGGGTTGTCAAACAGGAGTGCACAGCATGCCATGGGTGTGGACATGAAGCAGGAGTTGTCTCCCTCCAAGTGCTCTTCTCGACCTGTCTCACCCTCCAGGGCGAGGACCCTGAGTGATCAGGGGTGGCTGGCAGTGGGGACCTCTGATGACCCTGTGGCCAGAGCGTCTCTGAGCCCACGTCAGCCCCTGCCAGCCCCATCGCCTCTCCCCTCCCCCTCCCCCCACCATCTAAGCCATTGTTTCAGAGCAGAGAAGAACTTCAAAGAACATCCCAAAATACACGGGGACATTGTGACCCAGAGAGAAGAACAAGAGGAGCTCAAGTTTGCCAGGGAAAGAGCTGAGACTAGAGCTCAGAGCTTCTCTCCCAGACACAGCTCCTGGGATACACGGAAAGCCAGCACAGTACCTGTCTGTCTGGAATATAAGGAATGTGGCAGCCCTTGGAGTGGGGGTGGGGATATAATACTAGTGAGCGGGCAGCAGACGCTGTCAGTGCACAGCATGTCCCTTCTCTCCAATCACTGCAGTGCACACCACACCCCAAAGGCCAGTGTCTGCCTCTCCTTGCCTCAGGGCTTTTCTGGCTGCTGGAGCCCACTTGGTCACCTTCTAGGCAGAGGCCAAAAACACCAAGACCAACTGGAACAGCCCTCAACAAATGACTCTGGGGATTTGGCGTGTAAATATCCCAGCTCCCTCGCCCCTTGTGTAGGATAACTCTGAGTTGTGTCGGAATGGAGCTACAGTCGCCCACAGAGGTCAACGGCTGGATTGATGCACCTTTTACTGGCTGCCTTCCCTTCGGTATCTCCCTTTCCCATCCCCTGCCTTTAAGTACCTGCGCTCGAAGCCTTGTCCCAGGGTTCTCTCCTGGGGAATCCCACACTAGGCCAAGAACCAGAGCTGAGAGCTTACTCCGTCAGGCCCCGTGTACGCATTACATCACAAACGCCCTTCCACTCGCTCGTGAGGAGATGGAGAACTGAGTGAAGCTCTTGCGCAGGGTCAGGGCTGATGGGCAGGGCTGGGATTCTAACCCAACGTCTGTGTGCACAGCCATTTCACCAGACGGTAAGTCCTGGGTCACTGCACTCGAGAGAGTGGGCATCTAACCTCAGCAGTTAGGCCACTCAAGGCTGCCCCCAGAAGGGACCAGCCCAGGGGAGCACAAGAGGGCGCCTGAGCCTGGGCAGCCCTGCCAGGTGTGGGGACCACTGGGCCAGCACCTGCATTTCCTTGGGAACTGTCTTCCCACCACTTTCTGCAAAAACCTTTTGACCAAGTTTAAAATAGATTCCTGCTTATGAATTGGCCGTCTGAGGAATTCTCCTTCTGTGGTTAATTCAATCTTAATAGAACCTGGGTTGTTTTTTTTTCTCCCAGAAGAAAAGGGAACAATACATCTTTAGAACAGGTTTATAAGTGTCATGATTTTTCTACTAATTTACACTGCATTCTCTGCTTTAAAATGTGAAATTACCTCATTGTGTCTCTGAATATCCTCCATGCTTGGGCCTGAAATTAAGCTCGCCGTAGAGAAGCCTAAATGACCACAATTTGCTGTGTGAAATGCCCTGATTGCAAGAGCAATCCCGAACAATCCGAGCCCTATAGCAGCCACGCTCACGCTCCGGCTGATTGGCCTTCCCGCGTAGCTTTGCCAAATACACCTGGCACTACCTGCCACGTGGGGGAGGGGTAGCGGGACATCAGTGCCCTGGGCAGATCTCCGGTCCCCACAAGCAGACGGCTGCCCCCACCCCCTGCCACATCCCAGGGACCAAAGAGCATGTGCCCCCTGCTTGGCCTCAAAAACCTGTGTGAGGCAAACAGGCGGCTCCACGGAAAGCCTGGCCAGCAGAGCACCAGGCCACCAGGGCCCAACATCTTACAGCCAGCTCCAGCTTTCAAACCCTCAATTGCCCCGTGATTGTTCCTCATTTCCAGCTGGCTCTGTGGTCCCCAGCTCTTTTCCCTTGCCTCAGCTCTCGGTCCCTCATGAGACAATTTGGTATCGCCAGTTGTTAAGCCCCTTAGAAACCAGCCCCTGGCCACTGTGGGCTCTGGAATCAATTCCTTGATTCAAATGCAAGCACTTACTGGCTGTGCAACCTTGGGCAAGTCACTTAACTTCTCTGTCTCAGTTTTCCTCCTCTGTAAAATGAAGACAGTATTGTCTATAGTACCAGAGTTGCCAGCAAGATTAATAGCATACAGCTAACAGAGTGCCACATATTCAGGTGTTCAAGGACTTTATTTTTCTATAACACACACTAATGTCTAGTTCCAGTCTTCCCTAACCTGATCCCACTGGGGAAGTGGAAATTTAATCCCTGTTAATTCAGGGTGGCCTCTCTATTTGCCCCAGGGTTGAGCCTAAATTCCAGGACAGCAGGTAGGTGGGTGTCTGCCTCTAACGGTATCTGTCCTCCCAGTTGCCAAGGTACTGTCCCACTTCCTGTCTGGTCCTCGGTTACGGGTGCACCCAGGCTGCTGCTGGGTGCCCCTCCTTCCTGACAGCCTGATCCCCTCTCTGCTTTTCCTGGATCAAGCTTGGGAGAATGGAAATCACTGTGCCATATGTGAGCCTGGAGAGGTTCTGGAAATCTCCACCTGGCTGTCTGAGGTCCTCTATCCAGGTTTATGGATTAAAGCTCTGTCCTTCCAGAACTCTGCCCAAAAAGCAGGGGTGGGCGTGGGGAGGCTCTTTCTCCAGAACCCACCAGCATCACAGCTCTTTCTACTCCCTCTTCTCTCCTAACCCCTAGTCCTGCCCCAGCCAGCCCCAGCCCTGAGCATCTTAGTCTACTGAGAAAGCCTCTCTCTCTGCAAAGTTGCTCTCACCCATAGTGTCCCTCCCAAATATTCTCCTTGCTCTTCTGGCTACTGTTTGGAGACTTTCCACCTCCAAACAGTGAGTTAGCAAAAGGAAAAACGTTGGCTGATATCTTTCTGAAATTATCCCAAAACGTTAAGATTTTTCAATTACTTATTGATTTTGTAGTGGGTTGAATAGAGTCCCCCCAAAATTCAGGTCCACCTGCAACCACAGAAAGTGGCCTTCCTGGGAAATAAGGTCTTTGCTGGTGTAATTAAGGATTGTGAGATGATATCATCCTGGGGCTAGAGGGTGCCCCACATCCAGTGATGGTGTCCTAAGAAGAGGAGAGGGCACAGAGAAACACAGAGACACAGAGAAAAAGGTCGCATGAAGACAGAGGCAGAGCTTGGAGTTACGCTGCCACAAGCCAAGGAATGCCTGGGGCCTCCAGAAGCTAGGAAGAAGCAAGGAAAGATTTTTCCCGGGAACTTCAGAGGGCCTGGCCCTTCTGACACCTTGACTTAGGCCCTAGGCCTCCAGAGCTGCGAGAGTAAATCTCTGTTGTTTTAAGTCACCCTGTTTGTGATACTTTGTGACCGTGGCCCTAGGAAGTGGATACAATGCTAAGGGATGGGAAGGAGGTCCTGTCTAGACAGGCTCCATGGATAAAACCAGCCAGGGACCCAGAGACCCTCAGGATAGAGGGACCCTTAGTGATGGTCTGGTGAAAGCCCTTGTCCCGGATGGGTCAGTTATTTTGCTTGCCAGGCCCAACTTCCCCTTCAGCTCAGCCTGCCTTCATGATCCACCCGCAGCAAGCAGCCCCACATAGCATGTGCTGCTGCCACCAAGGGGACACCGACTCTTGGGGAGCCATGCCCCTAGCCAATGGCTTTTATGGCTGGGCCCAAACACATGCAGTGGGTCAACCAGATTCTGAGGGCCTAGAGCTGTGGGTGCCAGCCCCTGCAGCTGGCAGGTCATGGTGTGTGGCCAGAGCTAACCTGACCATGTGGGCTGGATGCAAGTTGAAGTCGGCAGGAGGGTCCAGATCGAAAATAGAGTCGGCTTACAGAGAACAGAGAGGGAAAGCGATCTCAAGGCCTCTGTGGATGGAGAGAGTGGCCATGCCTCCTGTCTTCACAGTTCTCAGCACCAAGACCTGGTTGTGCATTTGTCCTGATGCTGGATTTCGAGAGATATTATTCCCCCATTTTATTTCCAAGACTGGAACCCAGGTCCAGACACACGAGTCCCTTTCCCTGCACTGCACACTGCTCAGCTAGAGGGTGGAAGGAAGGAATCTACAGTAAGTATTTTTTAAATGAGATTGTCCTTTAGGAAAATAATGTGACAATTTGTAATTTTTAAGTCAATAATTGCACAACTGCAAGTTTACCCTAGCAGAACAGAGAAAAGTTTGGGGCACAGAGACATTCGTCCAAGTGGTATTTACAAAAAGAAAAATATGGGGGCCGGCTCGATAGCCCAGTGGATAGGGCGCCGGCATACCACATGGGAGGCCCCGGGTTCGATTCCCGGGGACCTCTCCTAGCAGGCAGACCGCCTTGAGAATGGCAAGCCGCCATGGGCGGGCCGGAGCCGCCGTGGGCAGGGCAAGAAGCTGCCACGGACATGGCAAGAGCTGCCACGGGCAGGGCAGGTCGCCCAGGGATGGAGCACAGCCAGCCACCCGCGAACTGAAAGCCGCCCGTGAACAGACGCAGAGACCGCCTACAGGCGGGGAAAGCCACGCCTGCGCAGTGACCACTCTCGGCGCGTCGCAGCAGCGGGGGGAAGGGGAGATATGTAATAAAATAAATAAAAATCTTTAAAAAAAAAAAAAGAAAGAAAAATATGAAAGCAATACAAGGGGCCAATAGTCAATAACTTGTGGCTTATGGATACGCTAGAATGTTATGCAGCCGTTAGTACAATAGTGGTCACAAAGACTCTGTGGCAATATGGAGTAATGCCAATGACATAAGGTTAAACCTAAATCTTCCATCATCTTAACACCTGCCAGCAGGGTTACAAAGTTGTCCGTGTATCATGATTACGGCTAATAAAAGAGACTGGAAAGCAATACCAAAATGCTAATGATGATTGTCTGAGTGCAGTAGATTATGAATAAGTTTCCATGAGATGAAGGAAAGTCTCATTGGGAGTGAAAACAAGTTGCCTGGGAGGGTTACAAAGCTGAGGCTGGCCTGACACATCCACCATCTCCCATATGCCCAGAAGCAGACACCCTTGCTTCCTGCTTCAGGTTTCCTAGGTCCTAGATGGCCTACACCCAGCACCTGAGCTCTGCTGGGGCTCCTGTATTATGAAGCAGGAGCTCTGTCCCAGCCCCAACTCCGCACAAGTATTCCCAAAGTATTCCCACGATCCTGGGCTTTTTTGGACCATTTGAGCTTCGGGAACAAAGAAAGCCAGTGAATTCAGCCCCAAGTTTTACCTGCTTCATTCCCACCCTCCAAGCTTCCCTGGAGCAGCAAAGAGGGATTCTTCCCACCCACCCTAGCCACCAGCCCCCGCCCACTGCTCCTGGCCCTGTCCAGGCTCATCCTTAAGGCTGACTTCTAGAATCACACACCCAAGGAGCATCAGGGTTGGGGGGGGCTTCAACTAGCCACCCCCTCATTGCATAGTTGGAGATGCTGATGGCCAGGGGAGAAGGGGTTTACCAAGCCTAATCAGCAACACAGTTACCGAGTTGGGATTTGAACTTGGGATTCTCATACGTGAGCCCCTTGACTCCCTTGCCAGCATAAACCTAGGGAAGGCTTGAGGAGTCAAGACGCAGAGAGACTTGTCCATGACCCTAAAGGGCTGACAGTGACATTTCTTAAACAGGTGCCTTCCAGACCAAGAAGCTGGGCCCCTCACATCCCAGCTCCGAGCCAAGCATCCCTGATGGTGAGCCAGGCTGCACCAAAGAGCTTTTAGCAAACATCATTCATCTTATTCCGACGCCGGCGACGGGTCTGGCTCGCTCACTAGGAACACAGACCCCAAATGCAGCGTTAAAATGGCTTTAATGTTCGCCGTGGAGTGCCAAAGCTTGGGCCTCCCATCTCCACCGCAGCCCGTCCTGACATGGAAGTTGGGATCCTGAAAGGCAATTTTGTTAATGCTACTGGGAGGAGCATGCAGGTCTGGAAACTCATCCATCATCTTAACGCGCTTCGGGATGGACTGGGAAGATAAAGCTTTCATCTTCTCTGCCAGGAGGAGCCTCTTCAATTAGGAGCGGAGGGAGGAGGGGCGGCAGGGAGGGCGAGCACAGGAGCAGGCACCCCAGGGGTGGAGGAAGAAGCTGGAAATACCTCACGTGCAGAAGGGCCCAGGTGGGGCCAGAGGGGGCCCAGCCCTCCACCCTGTGGAAGGAGGAAGCACAATGTGGAAAGAGGGGGCAGCTCTGCCCCAGCCCTGATGGGGAGGCACACGGTCAGAGCGGCCCCTAGGAGGGTGCGCAGGGTGACAGGAAGTGGTGACATCTGGGGAAAGTGTCCGTCTTCAAAGCATGCAGCGCACCACAGGAAACTGGTAGGATAGGAGGTGTCTGCCTTGCGAAAACCCCTGGCCCCAGCCCCCAGCCCCAGCCCCAGTCCTGGCAGAGATGTCCCTCATCTCAGGGAAGGGTCCCAGGCTGCATCCTCCCTCCCTCTGAAGCCTACCCAGGGGCAGGGCTAGGAGGTGGGGACCACTCAGGAGTGCTCTGCTGAAGGAGTCCTCACACAGCTGGGGCCAGTCTGTCTAGCACTCAGGAAGCCTGTCCAACTCTCCAGACCTTAGAGAGCATCACCGGTTACAACCCACCCCCACCTCTGGGAGTTCCACAGAAATGGGTGAGCAAAAGCCTTCTCTCTTCCTTCTTTCCAAACAGCAGCTCTTGTGCCCTTTGAGGGCAGCCCCCAATCCAGGACCTGGACAAAGGGAGGACACGGCTGTGCCACAAGGAGAAGACACCAGAATCTGAGGCTCCCAGGGGTGGGCTGCAGGTAGGCCTGGAGCAAGCCAGGAGGACATCCCCAGAGGAGGAGCTAAGTCAAAAGCAAAGTTTCACCCAAACTAGACTTAGGGTCGGGTGTTTGTTCTTCTATTTGTGTCTTTATCCTGTCACATTTTCACCTGTCATGGCTGGACTTTCCCAGAGTCAATTGATTATTTGATCATTGATCAGTCTGCCAGTAAGTCAACAAGGGATTTACTGAGCTGTATCCACTAGGTGCTTAATGGGCTTTGCCCTCTGCCAGTCTGTCAGGAAACATTTATGAAACTCTCCAATAATAATAATAATAATAATAACAGCTACTATTAATTGAGCACTTAGTATGTATTCTAAATCCTAATTCATTGCCTTTCTTGTCTGCCTCATCTTCCATCTCTCCCTGTCCACTGCTTTAAGCTCAAATAATACCAAACTTCTCGCAATTCCTGTATATCATGGTGCTTCATACCTCACACCCGTGCTCTTTCCTTCCCAGAGTACTTTGCCCATCCTTCTTCAACAAACCAACCTCTACTCCAGGGGTTCCCAACAAGCGGCCCGTGAGCTTGAAGCAAAAGTCAAAAACACATTACTCTTGGGGGCACATGTTGATACGGGTATGATATATTTATTAAATAATACACAGTGCAGTGTGGACTTGGTTTTCACCTGACTGGCAAGGGGCCCATGAGCAAAAAAGGTTAAGAACCCCTGCTCTGCTCATTCTACAGGTGTCAGGTGGGGGGCCACCTGCCCAGGAAGCTCACTTGAGCCCCAGTTTGAGCTTAGGAGCCCTCCTGCATGTTCCCAATTGCATCCAGCTGAGAAGGCAAATGGAATCTTGCCATCCCCCTGGCTTCACCCATGGCAGGCTTCCCTCATCTGGTCCTTGTAGGCATCTCCCACCCAGCTGCCCAACAAGCTGGTTTCTGCTACCAGGGTTCTGCCAGGCCTATAGAAGGCTGCAGGGGGTGGGCAGATGTGTCTGGAGGGGCAGAGCTCCCAGGGTGCCCAGCAAGGCATCCATACCAGCTCTTACCCCCCTGTTCTAAGGGGAAGGGACAGTCCCCTGAGAGGCCCCTTC
>PVKH010050156.1:0-10029 GCA_004027955.1 Chaetophractus vellerosus | reverse complement strand
CCAAGAGTATAATTGTTGGGTTCAATGGTATGCACATGTCTAGTTTCGTAAGAAACTTCCAAACTGTTTTCTAGAGTAGCTATTCCATTGGACATTCCCTCCAGTAATGTATGAGTGATACAAATTCTCCATGCCTTCATTTGTTATTGGAATTAGCTTTTTATTTTAGCCATTCCAATAGTGCAGTTATATCTCTTTGTGGTTTAAGTTTGCATTTCCCTGATGGCCAATAATGCTGAACATCTTTGCATGTGTTTACTTGTCATCTTTGTATCACCTTTGGTGAAATGTTTGTTCATGACTTTTGTCCATCCTCTTCACAAGGTTTTTTTTGCAGAACAAAAGTTTTTAATTTTAATGAGGTCCAATTTATCAATTTGTTTTTACTTTCATTCCTTTCATAGATCATACTTTTTAGGACAAGGTTATTTTTTGTTTCTTTCTCCTTAAAGATGTCTTATTGCTCTAACACCATGTATTGAAATGATTATCCATTTTCCATTGGATTGCTTTTTCACATTCATAAAAAAATCAGCTGGGCGTATCTGTGTGGGTCTATTTCTGGTTTCTCTACTTTGTTCCATTGATCTATATGTCTATCTTTTTACCAACACCAAAGGTATTATAGCTATACAGTAAGCCTTAACTTTGGGTAGGGTGATTTCTCTCACTTTATTCTTCCTTTTGAAAATTGTTTTTAGCTATTATGGATACTTTGTCTTTCCATATAAGTTTTAGAATAAGTTGTTTATGCCTAAAAAACACCGTGAGGGGATTTTGATGGGAATTGCCTTAAAACATATAGATAAAATTGGGGAGAAATGACATCTTTCTTATGTTGAGCGTTGCAATCCATGAACATGTTGTCTCCATTAATTTAAATTTTCTATTATTTATTTCATCCACCTTAAAATTTTTCAGAATATAGATCCTGTACATGTTTTGTTAGGTTTCATTTGCTTAGTATTCATTTCATTTCTTTGAAGAATATTCATTTGTCTTTATTAATTTAGGTCTTCTTTTATTTATTTCATCCACATTTAAAATTTTTCAGAATGTAGATCCTGTACATGGTTTGTTAGGTTTCATTTACTAAGTATTCATTTCATTTCTTTGAATTGATTGTAAATGGTATTGTGTTTTTAACTTTGGTTTCCACATGTTCATTGTTAGTTTATAGAGATACAATTGATTTTTACATGTTAATCTTGAATCCTGCAACCTTGCTGAACTCACTTAGTAGTTTTAGGAAGGAAATTAGTTTTGTTGATCTTTTGGGATTTTCTACATAGACAACCATATTGTCTGAAAATAAGGACAGTTTTACTTTTTCTTTTCCAATCTGTATGCCTTC
This sequence comes from Chaetophractus vellerosus, assembly GCA_004027955.1. Lineage (NCBI taxonomy): Eukaryota > Metazoa > Chordata > Mammalia > Cingulata > Chlamyphoridae > Chaetophractus > Chaetophractus vellerosus. Next base: position 8,675 of record PVKH010050156.1, on the reverse strand, counting down.
TATTTCTTTTTCTTGTCTTATTGTGGTAGCTAGAACTTCCAGTACTAGGTTGAACAAGAGTGGTGAGAGTGGACATTCTTGCCTTTTGCTGATTAAGCTGAGGAAATTTTCTTCTATTTCTATTTTTCTGAGAGCTTTTTTTAAAAAAGGTGAATGGATATCTTTGTTTTTATTACTGTTTAAAATCATTTTATTGCCTGTTTATTGATTACCAGTTAGTTAATTAAGAGTAAAGGGAGCAGATGTGGCTCAAGTGGTTGAGCACCTGCTCCCCACATGAGAGGTCTTTGGTTTGATCCTGGGTGCCTCCTAAAAACAAAAGCAAAACAACAAGCAAACAAAATAAAAAAACAACTCAGGGGAGTTGATGTGGCTCAGTGGCTGAGCACCAGCTTCCCACCTGGTTAATGACACCCTGTATTAATATTATATATTTGTTATAGTTTATGGGAGAATGTTATCATATTTGTTCTGTTAACCACAGTCCATCTTCTACCACAGGATTCATTGTGTTATAAGTCCCATGCTTTGTACAATCCATTCAAAGTGTGCACTCAGTGGCTCTCATATTCATCATGGAGTCATGCTGTCATCATCTCAGTCGATTTTAGAACATTTTCATTACTCGAAAAGGAAAATCCCATACCCTTTATTTATTATATATTTTAAGGATACATTGATTACAGAAATGTTACACGGAAATTTTAGGAGTACCCATACCCTTTTATACCCCCATATGGTTGTCCCTTAGAATTGACATACTATCTTCTCTGCCATTGCTGGAAAAATATTACAGTGCTACTGTTAACTATAACCCATAAGTTATGTTAGTTGTAATTTTCCCATTTATCATCACATACTGAATGCTTTGTAAAGGAAGAACATTATTATACTTATAACATTAACACAATCTTCATCCACCACCAACTCGCTATGTTATACAGTCCGTACGTTGTCCTCTAGCTTCCTTTCAATTGAAATATTACATCCACAGGCTACCCCTTTCAGCCACAATCACATTTATAAATCAGCAGTGTTAGTTACACTCACTATAATGTGTTACCACCAACTCTATTCAGTTCCACACATTTACAATAAACCTTATTAAAGATCCTACATACATCAAGCACAGCTCCCATTCTCAACCCCCATTCAATTTCCTAGTAATATATACTCTAGAGTTTACCTCCACGACTTTACTCATCATCCATATTAGTGAGACTATGCAATATTTGTCCTTTAGTGTCTGACATTTCATTCAACATAATGTCCTCAAAGTTCATCCATATTGTCATATGTATCCTGATTTCTTTCTTCTTACAGCTGACTAGTATTGTATGTACATGCCACATTTTTCTTATCCACTCATCGGTTCATGGACACTTGGGTTGTTTCTATATTTTAGCAATTGTGAATTATGCTGCTATGAACACCAGTGTGCAAATGGTTGTTTGGGCCCTTGCTTTCAGTTCTTCTGAAGATATTCCTACTAACAGAATTGCTGGATCATAGGGCAGTTCTATATTTAGTTTCTTGGCCTTGATTTTTAAATACTTAAAACATTGTGTCTCCGTGTGTGTGCACACTAGCACATAGATTTACTCTTCTTTTGATGCTATAACTAAACTTAGCTATGGGTTACAAAATAAGACAGGAGTGATTAGAAGTAGTTAATAGAATTAACAGCAGACTAATTAAAGACTTTGTTACACTTTCTCATCCAGTCAATTCTTTAATGGAAGTGTGGAAGTGTAAATACTGATAGTTACCAATATTTATATTACCTTAATGAAAGCCTTTTCTTCTCTGTCCTCCCTTTTTTGAAGTTATTATGGAGCAGGAAATATCAAAAAGAGGAAGAAGCAAAGGATGTAGATAATTCATAAACTGAGCTGTCCACTCCAGACTTATATCTACTATGTTTTCTTATCTGATTTCTTCCTTCTCTTTGAAGGCAAAATCTCCCTTGTAGCAGGCACCTAATGTATGCCAAAACACAGTGGGAGTTTAATAAGTATTTGTTTATGATGCTGTTGATAAAAGTCTTTGTACTACCAGAAAACTCTTCCTAAAGAACCTCTTTCATTAGGCTCCAGTTCTAAAATTGTATTGTTTGATACCGTTCCTGGCTCAAGAACATATACTGACACTCTAATTCTTTCCATAAGAAACTAATTTATTTATTTAAAGATTTTATTTATTTATTTATTTATTTATCCCCACCCCTTCATTGTTTACACTTGCTGTGTCTGTTTGTTGTGTGCTTGTCTTCCTTTCAGGAGGCACTGAGATCCGAACCCAGGACATCACATGTAGGAGGGAGGTGCCTAAACACTTGAGCCATCTCCGTTCCCTGTTTTGTTGTGCCTATCATTATGTTTTCCTCCTCGTGTCTCTTGTTGGGTCATCTTGTTGCATCAGATTGCCATGCCAGATTGTCATGTGAGCTTGCTGTCTTAACTGAACCTGGGACCTCCCATGTGGTAGGGGGGGATGCAATCACTTGAGCCACATCTGCTTCCCTATTTATTTATTTATTTATTTACCTGTCTGTCTGAAGTGTAATGTGGTTTACCACAATTGGATCTGACCTTACATATGTAATTGTATTAATCATTACCCTGGAATGAGCATTTACTATTCTGGCTATTTATATCTTCTATAGCATCATGTTCAATCCATACCTCCATGAACTATTTTCCTGCTTGAGAAAATACCTCTCTTTTTCTATTTCTTATGTAATACTGTCCATCCTTCAAAAGTGAGTTCATGTTCTACAACCTCCATGATTATATCTAATTTAATCCACAATGATATCTACCTTTCCGGTACTCCTCTTTATTCACCCGTTTATAATACAATAAACACCTACAGATAAACTTAATATGAGCCAGGGAATGTGTTAGATGCTGGGAATACCAAGACCATGTGTTGTTACAAGGCGCTTATGGCTTCGGAGGTGAAACAGATCCATAACTACTTAAAGGGTGATGGAGAGCCTCAAGCCTACCAACAGGTAAGAAGAGGGAGGAAGAAAGATGTGCTAATCGGAGGAGACCAGCACTCCATATATCCCACTAGAAGCAGAATAGTTCATTCAAGGAAACAGAAGAAGTGCTAGAGATTTTCTGGGGCTCAAATTCAGGTGGAATTCAGCCATATTTCAAGTTAGATGACTGCCCGGACAATGCAGAAACAGACAAAAAGTGTAGTCTTAGGACCCAGTAGACGAAAGACCTTTGCTCTAGGAAAATAGAAAACAGGAAGGATTGAATCTAGGCCTAACAGTGAAAATAATGTAGACAAGCAAGAAGAATTGCCCATTTGCGTGAGGAAAGAGAAAATCCTGTAGACCAGAAACTCAAAGCCTAAAGGGAAATCTGAATTAGAAATGTGTGTCAAACTGTGTAAATGAAATTTTATTTGTGATTTACCTCAGCTATAAATCATTTGCCCCCTCTGTGCTCTTTATACTGAAGTAAATATTTATTATCCATTCAAAATATCTCTGTGCAAATCTAAAGTGAACAGAGTAGAAGATGGAGCTCTTTTGATTAAGAAGAGGTATTAAAAAATCCAAGGCATCTCTGCCCTTCTTATGGTCGTTACCATATAATTTAGGAATTAATTGCTTCCTAATATTGCATCCTTTTTGTGGGTGAAGACTATGTCTTGTTCTACTGTCTTCAGCCTCGAGGATATTGTTTTAGGGCAGGACCAAACATGCTCATGGAAAAGTACAATGCTTTCAGGATGTGGTGAGTAGCGTTAGGGGGGTAGAAATGGAAAGAAAAATTTTTAGAAAGAAAGTTAGTTCCAGCTGAATTTGATACCACCTTAAGAGAGAGGCAGAGGCTTCTGGGCTGAACGTTCAAGGAAAGGAAAGAAGGGTTCGGTGTGACATTTCAGGGGAAATGAATGATGCGAGCTCAGATGGGAAGAGGAAAGTGCTAGAGTTTAGGGAATACAGGCTCATTTGGCTTGAGCAAAGATAAGTTTGGTGGTTTATATTCATGAAAATATGGATAAAGACAAAACATTTTTGGTTGTTACTTGGTAGGCTAGTTGACATTCCATTTACCACAGTAAGTTACGCAATAATACTTGCTCGATGGTCAAGAACTTTATGCTTCCCTTTTTAATGCCCCCTACAAAGGACCAAGTGGGGATTTTTACTTCCCCACAATATCTCAATCATTTTCTACTTGTTTATCCAGCTGCTTTTGTAAAGTGTCCCTAATTCCATGGAAAATTATTCAAATTGTTTTGACCGAAACTCATGTCCAGCAACTATTCATCTGTCTTATTTCACCCTTTATCTCACCTCTGAACTGGGCATCTTTGACAGGGAAGCCAGCGGGTTAGGAGAGACAGTCTCTGGTCAGTGAACAGAGGGACTTGCAACTCTGGAATCTAGCCCAACATGTTGACTGCATTACTTTCTTCAGATGAATTGGCTGAAAGGAATTAGACAAATAGTGAAACAATTCAGCGGAGGGCTGTGTGTTTGTGTGTGTCTTCCTTGTCTCTAGTTTCCATTGTACTTCTTAGAAGACTGATGCCAACCTTATTTTAATTCTCTATATAAAATGTTGTCTCCTTATCTTCCCTGTTCTGCAGATTCTTGATGATGTGCCCCAGTTTCAGACTATAATATTGATTTTCCTGAGCACTTGGCGGCCTTCTCAGTCTAGAAACATATTTTTTCATGTCTGTTCCCATCTTACTTCAATAACAGATTCCTCCTTTTGTAGGTAGTTGCCCACTGGTTCCTGCCTAGAGGCACACAACTAAATCTTGCCCCGATCCCTGATCCACAGAAACTCTGAAGTAATACTTGTTTTTTTCCCCTCCAGCTGCTAAGTTTGGGATAATTTGTTATGCAGCAATAGATAACTAATACAGATTTTTTACCTGAAGGTGCGCTGCTGCATAAACAAAACCTAAAATGTGGTAATGGCTTTGGCACCATGTAGTGGATGGAAGCTGGAAAAGCTGTAAGGGTTTTGAGGAGAGTGGTGGTAAAAATGTAGGTGCCTTGAGCACACTGTACATAGAATTTTGGACTTTGAGGATAGTGCAAGTGAAGCTTGCAGGAAAGTCGGGAAAATCGAAATAGAAACTGTTGGTAAGGGATGCCTTCTCCACAGTAGCAGAAACTTTAGCAACACCACTGCCTGCTCTTATGGCGAAACAGAAGATAGATAATGTGCCTAATGAACGGGGTGATCTAGCTAAGGGGATTGCCAGGGCAAGTATTTAAAGTACCTATTTTGTTCACTGGTTTGAGGGTGGAGTATGAGATTTCCTTTTGTTTCACCTTTCTTGTTTCTTGGAGAAGGAAGATAGATGTAGCTTGCTCTCCTGAACCAAGGAGCCAGAATGGGGAATCAGAACACCAAACTCTCTTTGGTTTAGGTTTTTGATAAATTTTCTTTCCTTTTTTAAAAGCCTATACGAGTTTCATTGTTTTTTTCCCTTGATCCACCCAGTTCCAGGGTCTTATTTTTTTTCCGGGAACTCTTAGACCTCTCTTTTAGACCATCTCACACTCTTCATTTTCCTTTCCACCCCACTCATTCTCTGTACAAATCACAGTGTTTCTCACTTGATCGTGTAGCCTCACTCTCTTCCCTTCAGCACCACATCCCTTGTTCAATAAGTCTGGTGAGAGAAGAGGGGCAGAGGTGAAGGAAGACCTAAAAATTGTTGCTTCTTCTGTTACTTTAAAATATATATTTGTTGGCAGCAATATTTACGTCCCCACTGTTAGAGGCCTCATTTTGTATCATATATTGAAATATATTGAAATTACTGTGAAGATTTAAATACCTATATATTCTCTGTGAACACAATAAAGGCACCTAAAGGAGAGAATGAATCGAGAAGTGATATGGATTTGACACCTGGGGTTAGTCTACTCTCTATGGTTTCACTATGAGATCTTTGCTTCAGACGTCCTACCTCCTCTCTTTATGTCTTATGGGCTTCCCAAGAAGCCACCCTCTTCCCAGACACTGACACTCCTTTGAAATGTGAATGAACTCTGATGTCAGGAAGGGAGCCCCCACTCCGGTTTCTCTGCTTAGAACTGTGTGCCACAGAAGACACAAACACATTCTCTCTCTCTCTTTTTCTGGAGGCATCGGAGATTGAACCCAGGACCTCGTACATGTGAAGCAGGTGCTCATCCACTGAGCTATATCTGCTCCACTCCCTCCTACTTTTAGCTGCTTGATTCATTTGTCCATCAGCTCCACACCAGATGCCAGGTTTGGACTTAAAACCTTGCCCATATCTTGATTTGTTGGGATTGAGGAACAAATAGTTAATCTAAAGATTGCTTGGTGTGGGGCCGGCTGTATAGCCCAATGGATAAGGGCGCTGGTACACCACATGGGAGGCCCTGGGTTTGGTTCCTGGGGACCTCTCCGAGCGGGCAGACGGCCTCGAGAAAGGCAAGCCACCGTGGGTGGGGCAAAGCCGCCATGGGCAAGGCAAAAAGCTGCCACGGGCAGGGCAGAGCCACCACGAGCATGGCAAGTCACCCGTGAAACATGGAGCTGCTGCTCGTGAATCACAGAGCCGAGCAGCCTGCAAAACACAGAGCTCTGCTGCCTGCAAAACATGGAGCAGAGCCGCCCGTGAAATGGAATGGAGCCACCCACGAGTGGGGCAAGCCGCCTGCACAGAGGGCCGACTCGGCACGTTGCTGCAAAAGATGGGGGGAGACAAGAAGCAGACATAGAAGAACACAGAAGAATGGACACACAGCAAGAGCAAGCAGAAAGTGGGGGGATATGTAAGAAAAAAAAAAGAAAAAAAAAAGATTGCTTGGTGTGACTGGGACTTGGGCATCTCAGTATCATTATTGAGCACTACATATGAAAGTACCACTTTAATTCTTGCCCTTCATTGCTTTTGTTGCTATTTCTTTGCCCCCAACCTCTACACGATGCAGTCAGGAATTTTGCATCCTGGGGTGATCAGATTCTACCAGACCAGGCCAGGAAGGAGGGGAAAAGAGCGAATAGTTGGTATTCCAAGACACTTCTCCCTCCTGCTCCTTTTCCTCTTAGTTCTCAGAGCAGATATCAGCTGCTGAGCTTCCTCACTGAGAGGGAGAATGAGTAGAAACTGAGAGGTGTCTATTCCACTTGTGAACAGAGTCTTGAGGTGGACTGAAAACCACATACTCTGGACTTGGTTATATTTTTTCTCAGTAAAGGACTTTTTCTTCACCTCTTAAAATTGTCCTCTAGTTATTTTATCTTTTCTCTCTTATTTTCCAGCTTAGCTTTTTTTTTTTTCCAGGATGGTTCCTTTATCTTCCAACTATTCTATTGCATTTTTCATTTCTGCCATGCTAAAAGCTTTTTTTTCTCCCTTCTGAAAGTTAAAAAAAAATCTGTTTCTTGTTTGCATATATTTTTATATGACTCTGAGGACATAGAGTCATATAAAAATATATGTGCATTACTCCCTAACTACACAGAGGCTTGTCTCCTCCTTGCTTGTTTCTTTTGTTTGTCTTATTCTCTGTCTCTCAGAGAAGAGGCTTTCCTTGGCTCTCTACTCATATTTAAGAATGAGACATGAAATTGCTGTTTGGTTGTTCTAAGTGTATAGGGGATACCTGACAATTATGGTTTTCACTGTAGAGTGATGTGGGTTCCCTTTTGGAGGGAAAATCCCTTTGTCAGTACCTTTATGTCTTTCCTTATGCACTGGCTGTCTTTCCTGGAGAAGATTCTTTTAGGTCTCCTACTTGAGTATAAGCCAAACTGCAAACTTTCAGGGCGGTAAAACAGGGAAGAAGACAGAAGCTTTCTAATATGTATTATATAAATTTGTACTTCATCTCCATGTATTATTGTGCTCCTGCTCTCAACAGTTTCCGGAGTCCCGCAGTTCAGAGAACTTGTGTTTTAGTCTTTTGGAAGAATAAACTTTCATTTTTTTTTTCACTAGTGGCAGAAAGGTGAGGGATTGGATTTTGGCCTTACTTTCACCCCGGATTTCTATTGCTAATTCCTTAGACTTTTGAAAGTTCGGTGATAAAAATCAGGTTGCTTCTTGTATTGTTTCACTTGTGGATTAAGATTCTGTTTTATGTCAGCTTAGGTTTGTTAAGTCATTTTTCACTTGTCCATCTGCTTTCCAGCTCCCTGAATGTTCTTACTTGTTGCCTCTTCTGTTCTCTTTTTCCTTTTCGTTTAAAAACTCCTTTTACCCTTATTTTTGAGGTATTTTTGTAGAAAACAGAAAAGGCTGCTATCATAACCGTCTGTATTAGTCAGCCAAAGGGGTGCTGATGCAAAGTACCAGAAATCTATTGGCTTTTTATAAAGGGTATTTATTTGGGGTAAAAGCTTACAGTCACAAGGCCCTAAAGAGTCCAACTCAAGGTACCATAAGAGGTACTTCCTCACCCAAAGTCACTGGCCACAGGTTGAAGCAAGATGGCAGGTGACGTCTGCAAGGGTTCAGCCTTCCTTCTTCCTCTAAAGGCTCCGTGGACCTAGCTTCTTCCAATCTCAGCTGTAGGCTGGTATAAGGCTCTTCATTCTCCTTGGGGCTCATTTCTTTCCAGGCTCAGCTGCTCTGTTCTTTCTTTATTTTTTTTTAAAGATTTATTTTTTATTTATTACATAGCTCTGATCTTTTTTACAAGG
>PVKH010050155.1:0-10031 GCA_004027955.1 Chaetophractus vellerosus | reverse complement strand
GGCTTTGCCCTGCTCGTGGCGGCTTTTGCCCTGCCCACGGCGGCTTGCCTTCTCAAGGCGGTCTGCCTGATCGAAGAGGCCCCGGGAACCAAACCCCAGGCCTCCCATGTGGTAAACCGGCGCCCTATCCACTGGGCTACAGCCAGCCACTCTAAATTTTAATTTGTTCTCAAAACAATATGGGGGGGCCAGCTGTATAGCCCAGTGGATAGGGCGCCAGTACAACACATGGGAGGCCCCGGGTTCGGTTCCCAGGGACCTCTCCGAGCGGGCAGATCTCCTGAGAAGGCAAAGCCGCCATGGGCAGGGCAAAGCTGCCACGGGCAGGGCAAAAGCTGCCATGGGCAGGGCGAGCTGCCTGCAAATGGAGCAAAGCCACCTGCGAATGGAGCAAAAAAGCCGCCTGGTAATGGAAGCAGACCTGCCCACAAATGGGGCAAGCCGCGTGCGCAGTGAGCTAACTTGGTGCGTCGCCGCAGCGGGGGGAGACAAAGCAGACATAGAAGAACACAAAATGAACACAGCAAGAGCAAGCAGAAAAGGGGAGGGATATGTAACAAAAAAGGGAAAAAAAAACAATATGGGGCTCAACTAATAGGTGGGAAAAATATTGCTTATTAGAAGATGTTCTCTCAGGCCTGTCTTAGGTACCTCGGGCTGCTATACAAGAAGAGAAATGACTCTTCTCACAGTTCTGGCTGCTAGAAGCCTGAAGCCTTTTCCTAGCTGCTGGTAGTTTGCCGGCAGTCCTTGGCTTTGGCGTCCCCTCCATATCTGCTGTCACCTGACAGACCCGTTTCTGTCTCCTCTGCTCTTCTTATAAAGGCCCCAGTCCTGTTGGATTAAGGCCCACCCTAACCCTGTTTGGCATCATTTTAATTAACAACATCTTCAGACACCCTTTTTCCAAATAAGGTCACATTTTGAGGTACTGGGAATTAGGACTTGAGGACTTTTGAGGGGGACACAATTCGCCCCCTAGTGGCCCCAAGAAGGCATCAGTGAGCATGAGGGGGGAGTCACGGAAATATCTTGGCCGCCTGGAAGGCTCTCACACACGTGGGGAGTGAGATGAAATTCCTCGGAAATGGCATCTGGGGACTAACTGCACACCCTTGTGACCCACTAGAACGGCTTTGGACTGCCTCGTGCGTGTCTCTGGTGTTTCTTGCCTGCTCTTGACGACACCAGCCGCTTTCCCTGCGTGCGGCGGCCATCTTGAAAATGGATGCTTCTGCCTCATTGGTCACCCCTGTCCCCAAGGGAAACTGGAATTGCCTTTGAGCCAGGAACATTGTCAGTACAGGGAGTCTGCTGGGGAGAGTGGTTTGGGGCATGCAATCAGCTGTCCCTGCCATACTTTTCTCCAGTGGCTTGCTGAGGAAAGGGGGCAAGCCGGCAAGTGGGGTGTCCCCACTCGACTTTGCAGACATGGGTTTCCCTTGGTAAAGCCCAAGGAGTTGTTTCTTCTGGCCTGGCCCGTGGCCACAGGGGCTCTTCTTCCCTTGTCTGAGTACAGACCAGACCCTCTTTCCCCCTTTGTTCCAGCGTCCGCAGGTGCACATTTATGTTCCTCAGGAGTTTGGGTGGTATTGCCCTGTTTTCCTGACATGAGGCTCTCCCTGTCTGTTTCTGACACTGTACGCTTCCGTCTTTACCCTCAGTGAGTTGGTCGAGCGTTCTTCTGTAGCCTGCCGGCTCTCAGACGGAAGCGTTTCTCTGCGGCCCACACCCAGAGGGAGAATTAGGAGGCTGAAATGTACACAGTAACAGGGATCTGTTTTCTTTCCAGCTCCACACTATCACTTGTATTATCAGACCTCCTAGTTTTTGTTCATCCAGTAGGTATAAAGTGGTATGTCAGTCTGTCTTAATGTGCATTTCCCTGATCACTGAGACTGAGCAGCTTTTCATAGGGTTAGTTTTTGTTGTTGTGTTTTTGTGTTTTTTTTTTTCCATCTGTGTCTCTACCTCGGTGCCTGTTGAGATATTTGGCCTGTTTCTGTTAGACTGTCTCTCTGGATTTGTTGAAAATCTTTATATTCTTGAGAATAATTATTTGTTGGTTACATGTACTACAGATATTTTCTCTCAGTTTGTGCCTTGTCTTTTCATTTTCTTTGTGGTGACTTTGATGAAGAAGGTGCATGATTTCAGTTGTGTTGTCTTTCCCAGTATTTTCCTAAATGATTAGGAGCTTTTGTGCCTGGGTAAGACCACATTGCTCAAGTCTGGAGGGCACCTTTTCACAGCTTTGCTTTTCCTTGTAGGTCATCATTCCATCCAGCATTGATTTTGGGGTATGGGGTGAGGGAAGGGCCTGTATCAATCGAGACAGGCTAGATTATGCTGTGCTAACAGAATGGCTTTAAGAACCCAAGACTTGTTTCTCACGCTGTGTATCCTTGAAGGGTTGGCTGCAGACCCAGAGGGATGGAATGGCATCTGTCTGGGGCAAAGCCGGTTGTCCTGGGACCACATATTTTCCAGAGCTCTGCCCAGTTTTGTTCACTGCTCCGTTCCCCACGGGCCTCTCCTTTCTCCTTCACCTAGTTTTCTATTTCTGGAAAGTAATCTCCCAAGATTGCGGGTGAGGAATTTGGACATGGCTTAGCTGGGTGGATTCTCCATTCCAAGTGGCTTCACGAAGGCCACTCAGTGATATTCAGGTGGTGGGCATCTGGTCTGGAGGGGCCAGAGTGCTCTGGTGCCTTAGCAGTGAAGCCTGGGGGGTGGGCTCAGCCGGTCGTCAGCTGGAGCTACGTGTGGCCTCTGCCGCACCGCAGCCCCAGGGTGGCAGACTTGCCATGTGGCGGCTTGGCTCCCAGAGCAAGGGCTCCAGCAAACTAGGTAGGATCCTAGATGCCAGATGGTGTCACCTCTACCACAAGCCCACCCAGAATGAGGGAGATGGCAAAAACTCCGTGGCCAGGTGTGAAAGCCCTGGGCTCTCTTTTCCCCGTGTATACTTTCTTGTTGATATCATTTAGATTGGTGGCTTTAAGTAATATCTCTATGCTGGTGATTCTCAAATTTACATCTCTAGCCCAGATCTCTGTCAAAGCTCCAGATTCTTATGTTTCAACTGTGTCCCTGATATTTCCACCTGGTTCTCGGGCATTGGAAACTCAGCATCGTCAGATGGAGCTCTTGATTTACATTCTCCAGGCTAGTTCCATCCCGTCTTCCCCATCTCAGTAAATGCCACCAGCAGCCACCCCGGAAGTAGGTTGAGCATGTCATTTCTTGCCTTCCCTCAGTCATGTATCCAGTCTGTAAACAAGTCTTGGCAGTTCTTCCAAAATATAACTCCAACTACCTATTGCTCCTCATGTCTGCTTCCAAGCCCATGCTGCAGTCATCTCCTCCAGGACTAACTGAATAGCGCCTGAAGTGATTTTCCAGCTTCCACTCCTGTGTCCCTCTCCAATCCATTCTCTGCAGGCCCCACATTAAAGCCCTTGGGGACATTCCTTTGCTCTTAAAAGAAAATCCATGCTCCTTGCTGGGGCCTAGGAGGCCTTTTGTGATTGGTTCCCTGCCCACTCCTCCAGGCTTCCCTCCACTCACTCTTCCCATGTCAACCAGCGGCCTCCTTTCTGTTCTTTCCTACCGCAGGGCCTTTGCACTTGCCACTGCCACTGCCTGGATGGACCGTCCAGGAATACCAGTTCATTTCCCTCCTTCAAAGTTCAGTTCACAAAGTACCTCATTGCCCACCCAGTTAAAAACTATTGTCCCTCTTAAATGATCACATTGGACAGTTTCCTTTTTACAAATGATCACAGTGAGTAATCATCTCATTTATTTGATACCTAATATTCTCTGGCTCCCCTTCCATACCCTAAGTGTCATAAAGGCCAGGGACCCTGTCTGTCCAGGTCATTACTGCCCCCAGCACCGACCCAGAGAATGGCTGATGATGTACAGGTTTGGTGGCCCTAAGAAGGCTGATACTGTGCAGGTGGGCCGCAGTCAGAGGGAAAGGGGGTTCACGCGGTAAGAGACTGGGCAAGAATTTCCTACTTGTAGCTGCCCCTTTTGCCTTGCAAAGGGTCGTGCACGTCTTATTTTTTTCCCCTTGCCCTGACTGATGTAGGGTGGAAAATCATGGACGAGTTACTCAGTTCTCTGCTCCAGCTTTTCTGCCTATAAAGTGGGAACAGCCATAAATTCGCTTGTCCATACAAAGTAACTCAAACAAAAGAATCTAATGCAATAATTTACACTCTTTCCCCTAGGTGGGGTTCTGAGTCGACCTTCAAACCTCGTGGTTTCACATGGCCCCCACCAGAGAGAGGTGCTGAGGGACAGACAGCCTGCCCAAGACGCGCAGAAGGGTTGCCTAGATGCTGCAGCAGTTCCTGGGCACAATCTGTCGTAAATCCAGGAAATTGATTTTTTCTAATTTTCTCATGGAAATCCATCCCTTACGGGATCTTCTTGTGTGGTAGTTTCCATATATTGCAGTGGTGGGGTTTCACTGTAAACATGGAAAAAGGTGATAGAGAAAAGAAACTCCGATTTTTCTCTTTATTATTTTCCATGTTTTTCAAAATTAACTTGTGTGCTTACATAATGAGAGGAAAACTTGTATCAAGAGTGGTCTTAAAACTGCAACCAATAAATGACAAAAAATATAGATATACTTGCTTAGGATTTTATTTGTGATGACAATTGTTTAAAAAAGCATTTCCCTACTTGATTTCTTAGAGCTAAGGCTTGGATCCTAAGTGTCCAGTATAAATACAAAGTTTCTGGAGTCCCGCTCTGGCCATAATGTGATAGTTACTTCTACGTTTATGGGGACGAAATGCCCCTTTTTCTCTCCAGCTTACTGGGAGGAGGGCAGCTGTCAAAATGACCACTTTGGTGCCATACCTAGAAGACAGACAACAAAGAGTTTTGGGGACAGGACAACGTGAGTATCCATAAGTGTTCTGCTTTTCATGATAGGCACAGAAAGCAGAGTAGAACTGAACTGAAGCTTGAGATATTTTCATTTGGGGCACATTATTCTGTAATGGTGGCATTCCATTTATCTGACTTTAGTGAGCAAAGATTATTCTGTAGAAATGTCTTCTCCATACAATTGGAAATGCTAAAAAAAAAACAACACTTTTAGAAGTCATTTTTAATGTAAATATTCCTATGTGTACCACACATTTTCCCTTCTTTCTCACATGGGGCACTGATTCTCAAATTTGGTTGGACACTGGAATTACCTGGGGAGTTAAAAGAAAATACTGGGGGCCGGCTGTAGCCCAGTGGATAAGGCGCCGGTTCACCACATGGGAGGCCCTGGGTTTGGTTCCCGGGGACCTCTCTGGGTGGGCAGACCACCTTGAGAGGGCAAGCCGCCATGGGCTGACTCGGCTCGTCGCTGCAACGGGGGGAGACAAAGCAGACATAGAAGAACACAAAAAAAATGAACACACAGCAAGAGCAAGCAGAAAGGGGGGGGCGGGGATATGTAACAACAACAACAAAAAGAAAATACTGAGGCCTGGGTCTGCCTCTTAGAGGATCTGGTAGATGGTTCTGGGGCAAAGCTTGGGCAAGGAGATTTTCACTGCTCCCAGCCCAGGTGGAGAACCCCTGCCTCGAGTAACAGAATAGAGTGATGGCTTAGGACCACAGCATCTGTTCACTTGTAGGCCCCTGGCCTTCAGGGCTTAAGCACCTTGACCAGTAACTGGGCCTGCTGTAAGACGGACCATGGCTGGTTGTTGAGAGGGTGGACAGAGGAGAGATTTGGGAACGCCTCTGCTGTGTAGTTACCATTGAGTGTGCCCACTTTGCAAGCCTGATACCTGAGGTTTCTTGACCCTCAAGAACCATCTGGTGAGAAATCAGAGGACTAGATATTTCGGATAAATAAATGCTAGTTCGTGCATTTTAAACGCAAGTGGATTATTACTGGACATGAGCTGAAGCTGGAAGCGTTGATAAAGGGCAGCTCAAGATAGCAGAAGACCTTTCCTTAGAATTTCCCTTTTTGTTATAGGGAAATTTATAACATGAAAAAGAATTCAAAACAAAACAAAAACAAAATAGACATCAACATCACGAGTGTTTGTTTCCTCAAAGATACCTGAACAAATGTATCCAAAGCAACTTTCCTGCATTCTGTGATCTCAAGGAAGCACAGAATGTTATAGGAGGGGAGGGACCCTATAGCACTTAAGGGTAACCTGTGCGTTCACATGGGGGACTAATTCTGTATCATAAATACGGTGTGTCTTCAGTTACAAGAGCTCTGTTTGAATTACATACATTTTAGAGAACTCTTACGTACAGATAAATAATTGAAAATTGAGTATGGTGAGTTTGTGGTCATTAGGTCCAAACCTATTGGGAAAGTCAGATTCGCTTTCCGCCTCGGAGTGGCTTCTGACACCTTTTGAAAAGCGTTGAGACGTGCTTGGGCAGGGCCTGGCTAACCACGTGGCCTCACATAGCCATGCCAGAGGTGGTTTGCGGTTGCAAACTGTATTTGGGGCAATTTTTGTAGAGAGGGCTGGCTGGGTCCAGATTAGAAAAAGGGGACCCCTTTTGGGGGCGCCAGAGTCTTGTCTGTCTTTACGGCTGGCCAATCCAGTAGCATTTAAAGGGTGGGAGAAGCACACCGAACCTACATGCACACTGTGACTAAAAGAACAGAACTCATTTTACACCAATGACATTCATATATGTCGTCTCAGGCACTTAAAAACGCCTCAGATTGTTCCAAAAACGAGTGTCCTCTAATATATTGGGGTCTCTTTAGCAAAAAAAGAAAAATTCCTTAAATTTCATTCCATAAACAGTATAGTCACATTTCAGCTCACAGTGGGCCTTAGTTCTAGAACTTTTGTAATTATCTCCAAGCATGGTGTTGGGAAAGCTGCCTCCCAGATGGCCGAGAGGCAGCACAGCACAGCACGGCTTGGAGGGCAGGAAGGCCCTCTCGAGGGCGTCTCCTCCAGACCTCGGCTGCTCTCGAGCTCGGGAAGCTGGCGGTGAGTACTTCTGGCCTAGCCTTTAGAAAGCAGCCCAGGAGGCTGCACCTGCAGAGCAGCGGTCACGCGAGCGGCGGGCGCGTCTCTGGGGGCCCGCTGCTCAGGCCACCGGGGCGGGGTCCCCCCTCTGGAGGCGGCGCATGATGAAGGTGCCCAGGGCCGCCAGGGGGATGCACATGGTGGAGGCGGCCACGAGCAGCCCGATGACGGCCAGGGCATGCGTGGGGTAATCCTTGGTCACCAGCTGGCCCTGAAAGGAGACGCCGCGTGTCAGCAGGGAGCAGGGGGTGAGCAAGGCGCCCTCTGAGGTGGCCCGCCCTCCAGGCCCCAGGCCCCCAGTGTGCGGCGGGTAGAGAGCACGCGGGGCTGCCCATCGCGGGCCCTGCAGTTCACCGGCAAGCGCGCTGGGCCGGCTGCCGGCACCGCTTCTCTCGCCCACACACTGGGAGTAATAGTACTCCCCTCCAGCAGCGTGCTGGGAGCTGCCCACAGCAGGACGTCCCTTAGCCTGGCCAGTGTGACTCAAGAACTGATGCTTGAAGTTCATTTAGGGTTAATGAAATTCAAGGGCACCACGGCTTGGGGCTACTGTACCGGATGGCACAGCTCCAAAGTTTTGATGGACCTTTGGGGTTGGTTGGTGGAATGGGGAGTGTTGCCCTAAATGCAGAAGCTTTAAGGCTGATGAGAAACCTAAATGAGGCCCCAAAGCCAGTGAACACTGACCTCACCAAATCCCCTTTCATGAAGGACCCCAGGACGGCTCCGTCGAGGGGAGGTGTGTGCTCTAGGCCAAAACGGCAGCCGCAGCGCGGGGCTGGGGCCAGGCCTCAGGCGCTCTGTTCCTCCGCTATTACTCGTTTTGGTCTGTGCTAAGTACAGACGTGGAGAGGCAGCATTTGGAAATGTACTCAGCAGGCGACAGAGAATCTATTGTCTGCTGAAGCTTAAAAACGGCGCTTGCATTTTGCGTGTCTTTTCCGTTTCACTTTTCAGAGAACTCTCTGTCCGCCTCTCGAGAAGGCTCAGTCTGCTCCGGGGGGCTCTTCCCCACGCACGGCCGGGCCGGAGCCAGGCGCCCTGCAGCCTCCCGGTGCCGCCCGGAGCCCGGGAGCCACTGCGTCCTCCACCCCCGCCCCTGCACACGCTGTCCCCAAGGGACAGGGCTGGTAATGGGACTTTCCTCAAAAAAAAGGGTCTCTGTGGAAGCACCTACGTGGGGACAGGGCTGATGCGCAGGTGTACGCGCCCCGGCGGCCGCCGTGTGGCTGGGGCCCCGCGTGAGCTCACTGTCCCGGCCTCCGCCGGGCCACTCGGACCCCCAGCAGCTCAGTGTCTGCTTGGCCTTCCTGAGGGCCGAGGCTGCCAAGGCGCCGGCAGGCTCTTCCTCTCCTGGCTGCAGCACGCGTCCAGACTCCGCGCTCAGCTCTGCTCTCCTGGGCTCTTTGGAGCCCTCGCTGTGCTCAGCTCTGAAGCTCTCAGAAGGCTAACGGCCTGTGCTCGCGAGGGCCCTGCCGAGTCGGGGACATACCTGGGAGGCGTCCCAGGCTTGGTACTGCAGCGTCCCCGCGAGGACGTAGTCACTCAGGTAGAAGACAAAGAGGCAGACGATGAGCACGGGGCTCACGCCGGCCCACATGACCTTCCAGTACCAGCTCAGGCTGCGGCCGGTCATGGCCTTGAAGTCACTCTCAAATCTGTGAAAACGGGGAGGAAAGCCTGGGTTATCCGTGCTGTCGGAGGGGAGGGGTCCAGCTTGCACAGCCCCGCTTGCCCGGGACCCCTGATGTTTGTGCAAGACCACCGGGCCCTCGGTGGCACCTCCTGGGAAGAGGCGAGGGGAGAAGGGCTGAGGCCACCTCAGGCGCAGGCAAGTGGACATCAGAGGACGTCTTCCGGGGCCGGGAAAGGCTGCTTGGCAGCTCCCCAGAGTGGTGGGCAGAGCACCGCAGGACGCCTGTCGCGTCCTCGAGGAGGGAAGGCCACGGCGGCACCCCACCGTCTCCGTCCCTGCTGGCTCGGCCCATGAGAGGCTCTGCCGCCCGTTGGAAATGTCCCCAGGGAAGAATCTTGACAGCAGAGCGGGTTTTCTGGGCAGAGGGGACGCCAGGCCTTGGACTGAAAGGACTTCGGTCATGGCCTGCTGGAGCGAGGGCCACGCACCCCGGACCCAGGTGCCCGCGGGCCCCCTGCCTGGCTTCTGTCGTCTGCAGACCGTGTCTGCTCCTTCATCTTTTTCCCTTTAAACTGACTCTTAACAGAGCAAGAGCATCCGCTTTATCATGGATCCGACAGGCTGTTAAGTATTTTTGATACACACACAGCGTGAGAAGTAGCCTCAGCACTCTGGGGACGCGCTGGCCCAGTCCCCACTGGCCAGGGCGGCGACCGCGCCGGGCTGGGATGCGAACTCGAGGGCACCTGGCTGCCGGGACAGAGCCAAGGCGGAACTGGACTGGTCTCCTGCCCCCAGTCCAGGGCCCTTAACACTGCCTGTTGGGAGAGGCGGCGGGGGCGGCAGGGCCACGGCCACCGGCGGCACTGCGCTTGTTCCACGCCCAGCGTCCACACAACTGTCCCCTGCTGCCGCCGACCTCGCCTGGACGGTGCACAACGTGAACAGACCTGGGATGGCCGGGACCGCACAGGCCAGCAGGTGTTGGGGCTTCTTGTCCCTTCCTGCCCTCCCCCACCCCAACTTTCCTGCAGAGACAAAAGTGGAGCGAGGAATAGGAAACGGTGGCAGGGCACTGTCGCCAGGTGGCCACTAGATGGCGCCGCCGCCTGCGCCTGCAGGACTCGCCCACCGAGCCGCTCACCAAACCTTCAAGCTGCTCTGGTTTCCCCTCGCCCCCCATCGCTCACCACCGGTCCCCTCCCAAGGATTCCTGTCCCTTCTCTCCGGCGGCGTTCGGCGGGCCCTAGGCTGCGTCCCTCTGTCCCAGCCTCCTCTCTACACCCAGAAGCACCCACCTCAGGTGACCAATCTCTCTCGCTAGACTGGCATTACCTGGAGCACTCCCAGTTTTT
>PVKH010050154.1:0-10026 GCA_004027955.1 Chaetophractus vellerosus | reverse complement strand
TCAAAAAACAAAAAACGCAAAATGTTTCTTTATCTAAATATTTTCATTGATTCTGCTGAAATGAGGCAGCTGGGGAAAAGAGGTTAAATGTTATATTGCTTATTAGGTAAATTAATTAAAACTGAAAATATCATTGCGAAGCTGAAATAAGTTGCTTCAAACACCCTTGTCTTCCACACCCAGTTCTATGTGGAGAGACTACAAGGACAACTTCGGAGCTCTTACTCTCAAGAATTTTCCAACTGTTCTAATCTTTGCCTTACCTAGGAAGAATTTTAAGGTCTTATGGGGGTAGAAGCAGCCCCAGCACCAAGGACTGGCTTGGGAATCTTTAGATTCCTCCCCATTACTATTAGCTAACCCAAACCATTCCTTAAAATATACACTCAAAGTGAAAACAGTGTTCTTTCTTTGCTGGCAGCTTCAAGATAAATTACCTAACCTGTCCCCATCCCACCCATTAAACTGCCAACCCTAAGACTCATTTATAGAATTTCTCAAACTGCCACTGGATGGAAGTTACAGAGAATTGGGCATAGAATTTGAAGATTATAGTGCTGAAGGAAAAAGTGTGACTGGCTGGTTTTCTCCCCTCATCTTCATGTATACTTTTTGTCTTTTTCTACCATTATTTCTGGGTACTCTGTGTTTAGATTTGGTTAGCAGGGATGTATTGCTTTGTTTTCAGGCACCAAATGGAATTCCCTTTTCCTTTGTGTTACGAGTATCTCTCTTATTTGTGAGAGGGAATTTTGGTTTTTCTAGTTTTTTGGTTTTTTGTGGGTTTTTTTTTTCCTTCTGAAAGACTGATGCAGCTGTCGAAAAGGACCATGCTCTTTTCTGACACCTCGAGGAAAGTTGTTAGCGTTTAGAAATCCTGAAAAAATAGTCTTGGTATTTTTGGGGTATCCTTTATTAAAAGCTACCTACTTCTTTGCTTACTTATTTTGAATGCTACAGTTCCCTGTTCCACCTCCCTACAGAACTGAGACCTTAAAATAAAAATAAAAAGTACATGGCAAGAAATTAAAGAGTTTTTACAGGAAGAGCTAAGCAATGTTGGTTACAATTTGACTGTTTTACATTTTACAATTTTTCATCACTCATACTTTTTATTATTTTTTTAAAGATTTATTTTATTTATTTATTCCTCCCCCCTTGTTGTTTTGTGTTTGCTGTCTGCTCTCCATTCTCTGTGTGCTCTCTGTGTCTGCTTGTCTTTTCTTCTTGTCTTCTCTTTAGGAGGCACCGGAAATTGATCCTGGGACCTCCAGTGTGGGAGAGAGGCACTCAATCGCTTGAGCCACCTCAGCTCCCTGGTTTGTTGTGTCTCTCACTGTCTCTCCTCTTTGTCTCTTTTTGTTTTGCCAGCTCTTGGCATGGGTCAGCTTGCTTTCACTAGGAGGCCCCGGGAAACAAACCCCGGCCCTCTCATATGGTAGATGGGAGCCCATTCACTTGAGTCCCATCTGCTTCCTATTACTCATACTTTTTAAATAAAATTTTATTGAAGTATAAATAGGTGAACGTACATAAACAAGTGTATAGTAGAAGTTGTAAACTTACAAAACAAGCATGCATATCATCACAGAGGACTCCCATACTTCACCCCAACACCAACAAACTATGAAAAACTGTGTTACAGGGAAGAGGCGGTGGCTCAACTGGTTGGGCTCCCGTTTACCATATGGGAGGCCCCGGGTTCAATTCCCCGGGGCTCCTGGTGAAGGCAAGCTGGCCCGCGCAGCACGGTGAGCTGACACAGCAAGGTGACCCAACAAAGGGAGACAAGCAAACACAGAAAAACACACAGCAAATGGACACAGCGAGCACAAGCAGCAAGGCAGGGATAAATCAATCAATAAAATAAATCTTTAAAAAAAAAAAGAAGAAAAACTATGTTACAAACTATGAAAGAACATCATCAAAATATTGCTACTAACTATAGCGCATATCTTACATTTGGTGTATTTTCCCCAACCACCTGATTATTAACACCCTGTATTAGTATTTTATATTTGTTATAGTTCATGAGAGAATGTTCTCATATTTGTTCTGTTAACCACAGCATGACTCCAACTTTTGTGTGAGGTTTGTGTAATTGAAACAAATGATCAAACTGGGAATGGCCCTGGGGCCCTGTCTCTAAGGGGAAAGGTTAGAATTCTGAGTCCTCAGACCTTCTAGTTTTGATGCATTGAATTATCCTCAGGGCTTCTCCTTTATTTTCCCCCTTTTTCTTTCTTTATTGGGCAGTCTGTGATGGGAGGGTTGTTGTTTTTGTTTGTTTGTTTGGTTGGTTTGGTTTGATTTTTTTGAGGCGGTACCAGGGATTGACCCTGGGACCTCATACACGGGGAAGCAGGCACTTAACCACTGAGCTATACCCACTCCCTGAGAGGAAATTTTTGTGTGCAGAGAAATAGACCCAAAGAATACTGCAAACGAGTTCTTATCCTTTTTCATCCTAGGGCCTGGACATTAAGCTGCTGAATCTTTTGCTAATGTTCTGTTTTGGCTTTGATGTTCTTAAATGCTGAACTTTAGGAAATGTCAGTGAGACATACCATAGTGTCTACCTGTGAGAAACCAAAGACTTGAATTCTTCTCTTATCATGACTAATCCTTTTTATTCTAAATTATACCTAGCATTGGGCCCTAGAGGTGACCAGATAGGTTGACTTGGGTTTGAAGTTAGTTGGGCCACTATTCTACTTTGCAGAAGGATCTAAAGTTCTTTACTTACCTTCTTATTTATTCTTTTATTTTCTCTTTCTTTCTTTCCTTTCTTTTCCTTTCTTTCTTTCTTTCATTTATTTCTTTTCTTTCTTTCTATAAAACATTTTCCCATTTAAAAATGTATGCAATCTGAGAAGCATGGGAAAAATACAGTTGGTGTAACCTATGGACTGTGGTTAAGAACAATCCTGTAATATTCTTGCATCAATGTTGCTAATAGGAGGTGGTATGGAAAAAGAGTGCCAAATGTATGCTTTGGACCATGGTTGGTGATACTAGTCTGATAATATTATCTGATAATCTGTAACAAATATTCCACCATGGTGTGGTATATTAGTGAAGGGGTTTTGTGTGGGAATTCTACACATATGCATGATTGTTTTGTAAGTTCACAACCTCTGTAATAAAAATATACTTAAAAAATACTAGAGTGGGTTGGTGGAAAAATACACCAAATGTAAGGTAAGGACTATAGTTAGTAGTAATATTTTGAGGATGCTCTTGCATGGTTTGTAACAAATGTTTCACAACAAGGCAAAGTGTTGGTGGAAGGTTGATCATTGGGACCCCTGTATGATGTTACGCATGTTTATTTTGTAAGTTCACAACTTTTGCTATACACTTACATGTATGTTCATGAATGAATGATACACTTCAATAAAAATATAGTTTAAAAAATGTGTGCAGTTCATTGCACTTGTTTTCTTTACGTACTCAGTTTGATCCTATGGAGCATAGTGTGGACTTTCTACTCATGGGATAGATATCTCAGGACCCTCTCAAGCCAAGCCTTAAAATTCACGTTTCTTAACTGTAAGCTGTGCTACTTGTCTTCTTTCTTGACTTTTGCTTTTTTTCTCACCTTTCTGGCTTTAGAGACCATGTCCAGTATGTCCTTAAAAGAAGATAAGAATTAGATATCCTCAGTGAACTGGTCTTGCATTCCTTTCCTTGAACCTAATCCTATCTGTTAGCCATAGGGAAAACTCCAGAATGAGTACTAGTCTATATTTTTCCCCTCTGGTTATCTAACAGGCAGGATAGCTGCTTTAGAACAAAAGAGAATTTGGGATCCTCTCTATTTGTACTTGAAAAGTACCTGGGGGCGCTGTAGCCCAGTGGATAGGGCGCCGATACACCACATGGGAGGCCCCGGGTTCGGTTCTCGGGGACTTCTCCAGGCGGGCAGACCGCCTTGATGGGCAAGCCGCCGTGGGCAGGGCAAAGCCACCATGGGCAGGGCAAAGCTGCCACGGGCAGGGCAAGTCACCTGCCAATGGAGCAGAGCCGCCCACGAAATGGAGCTGAGCTGCCTGCGAAAAAAGGAGCTGAGCTGCCCCCGAATCGGAACGGAGTCTCCCACGAGTGGGGCAAGCCACCTATGCGGTGGGCCAACTTGGCGCGTCACTGCAGCAGGGGGAGACAAAAAAAAAAGCAGACAGAAGAACACAGAAATGAACACACAGCAAGAGCAAGCAGAAAGGGGGGGATATGTAACAAAAAGAAAGAAAGAAAGAAAAGTACCTGAATGGATCTATTCTGTTCATATCAGTAATATACCTCAGAACAATTATTTGTTCATTTATTCCCTTATTCATTGGAAAGTATTTTTCCCAGAGTGCTCTGTTATTTACTAATTTCATCATGAAATAAATCAACAAGGAAAAATAGCAAAACTGACTGATTTTACTACTTGTATTTGTTGTTGTCACTCAAATGGATAATATAGTCCAGTTCTCAAGTTTGTGTGTTATAAATTCATTGAAATATATTTTTTGAGTACGACTATGTGCTAAGTCCTAGACTAGGTTCTGGGAAATTGTAGCAGAAATGAAGTTAACTTCATTAAGAATCCTTTCGGGTTCAATTATTATTTTCCCGCCTTTTCAGTACTTTGAATGACTTGTATTCTACATCCAGAAGTCCTAGATTTTATCTTATTCCTTACTCCTGATCATTATATCATTCTGTCATAATTTTCCCCACAAGTTATAGGAAAATAATTAAATTTGTTCTATTTCAGGCCTTTACCCAAAAATGTCAATAGAATACTTACCCTATCTCAGAGAAATGTGTTAGGTAAATGCAAGGTATCATCTGTAGCATTTTTCCCCATCTCTCTTAACCACACTTAAAGTTCCATCAACTCAAACCAGATTTAAACGGCCTTCTTTTCCTCTACAAGCTTTTTGGAGGAGGTACAGTGTCTTTACAGCTTTGGCTTCCTTAGATGAGATCAATTGTATTTTCCTCTTCCTGGCTGTCACAGAGATTGTTGTTCTGACATGTTACAGAGGGAGGTAGTCCCGAATGAATGCCTTTGATACCACTTGTCAACTGCTTATTTCCTGGTGATATTGCATTAAAATATCAGTTAACCAGTAAGTTCAAGTTGACTTCTTATTTGAGGAGGCTTTGCTTTCATGAAGGCAGGCTGACTTTTCTTGCATGATCTAGCACAATGGTATACATTTCCCAGGTATTCCACCAAGTTTTGATCCACTAGTAAGTAGAATGGTTTTTTGCTAAAATCGTTACTGTGATATCAGGTTGACTTTGGATCTAAGGAAATCACAGACTGTGTTCGAAAGTAGATAGAAGTAAGCAGTAAGAGGCATTGCATAATGTCAAGCCAGTGCCGAAGAAAGATCCTGTGTTTCCTAGAGCATGTGAGAAGTTTGCCCGGTGATTATGTGAGAGAGCACAGTCAGTGCAGGGTACAGTTCTGCTCAGTGAGGCAGTGCCAGAGGCACTGAGACATTGTCTCACTATAGTAGTTTTTATTATTTATTAATGGTTTTTATTGTTGCTGACTTTACAGTTGTTTTGAGTCTTTTAATCTCTTCAAATAGTCTGCCAAAAAATGTAGTATCCGTATGTATACTGTGAACACAAAAAGATTGAGAACAACTGATCTTGGTATTTTAGGAGCTGAACTAGAAGTTGACAGCCAGGGTCTTCTCATCTTGGCTCCTTTGTAATTCCTTGTATAATTTGGGTGAGTCATTTAATCTCTGCTTGACAGATGATGGCATGGTGCCTATCTCTATGATTCTTCTAGGGATTAAATAGGGAAAAATAGTAAAGCACTTTAAGTTCTTTTGGAAGAGATATTATTTGAAGTCAAAATACATGTTTTAGCACCCAAGTTCGTTACAGTACCTGAATTACTTGAGACAGCAGGGACTGCCACCTTTAGATGTTCCAGATAGGAACACCTCAATGCTAAGAGACAGACTCAGGTCCTCAAAAGGTTCCACCTCAGCTTAATAAAAGGAGTCACTAAAAAATATCTTGAGTTGTGCTAGTCACCTTTGGGACATATAACTACTACTCTTTTTTTTTTTAATTAATTAATTATTTATTTATTTGTTACATATCCTCCCCCCCCCCTTTCTGCTTGCTCTTGCTGTGTGTTCATTTTTCTATGTTCTTCTATGTCTGCTTCTTGTCTCCCCCTGTTTTTGCAGCGACACACCGAGTCGGCCCTCCACGCGGGTGGCTCAGCTCTGTGCTTTGCGGGCAGCACAGCTTCGTGTTTCGCGGGCGATACAGCTCTGTGTTTTGCGGGCTGCTCAGCTTCGTGATTCGTGGGCGCCTCAGCTCCGTGTGGGTGACTTGCCCTGCCCGTGGCAGCTCCACCCTGCCCGTGGCAGCTTTTTGCCTTGCCCACCGCCGCTTTTGCCCCACCCACGGCAGCTTGCCTTTCTCAAGGCCGTCTGCCCGCTCGGAGAGGTCCCTGGGAACCGAACCCGGGGGCTCCCATGTGCTGTACCAGTGCCCTATTCACTGGGCTATACAGCTGGCCCCATAACTACTACTTTATGAGCTAAATAGAGGGAAGGAAGTAGGGCTGAATGTACTTTGAATATCCACAGCTAATTATTATTTTGATCTCCTCTCAGCTTTTCCAGATATATAATGTCACTCAAAGATCTTAAACCATTCACTACCCCTTTGTAAAAGTTAATGTAGGTATAAATTGAAACATACAAAATAGAAAGTTATTCCTTAGCCCTTTGGGGAGGGTGGTTTAAAAATGCCAATATAGTCTTAAATATCAAGTAAAGCAAAACTTTATGACTGAATTTATTATTTACTTGGAGAGAGACAATATAGACAAATATAGCTTGATAGTAGGGGCAACTGAATTCAAATTCTGACTTACTAGCTGGGTGACCAAGTAAATTTATCTGAACCTAAGTAAAATATGGATTCAGTAAAGCCTTTCAGTTGACTACCCTATTTAAAATTGCCAACCCTCTACCCCTGTGCTTCCTATCTGTTCCCTGTGTTTTCATTTCTCTATGGTACTTAAGATTTTTCAAAGATTTTTATTTTTTTATTTTTTTTTTTAAAGATTTATATTTATTTTATTACATATCTCCCCTTCCCCCCGCTGTGGCGACGCGCCGAGAGTGGTCACTGCGCAGGCGCGGCTTTCCCCGCTTGTGGGCGGTCTCTGCGTCCGTTCACGACCGGCTTTCAGTTCGCAGGTGGCTGGTTGCGCTCCATCCGCGGGCGACCTGCCCTGCCCGTGGCGGCTCTTGCCCTGTCCATGGCAGCTTCTTGCCCTGCCCATGGAGGCTCCGGCCCGCCCATGGCGGCTTGCCATTCTCAAGGCGGTCTGCCCGCTAGGAGAGGTCCCTGGGAATCGAAC
This sequence comes from Chaetophractus vellerosus, assembly GCA_004027955.1. Lineage (NCBI taxonomy): Eukaryota > Metazoa > Chordata > Mammalia > Cingulata > Chlamyphoridae > Chaetophractus > Chaetophractus vellerosus. Next base: position 2,627 of record PVKH010050154.1, on the reverse strand, counting down.
CCGGGGCCTCCCATGTGGTATGCCAGCGCCCTATCCACTGGGCTATCGAGCCGGCCCCAGATTTTTATTTTAGTAACATATATGCAACCTAAAATTTCCCCTTTTAAACACGATCACATACACATACAGAAAAATAATTCAGTAGTGTGAATAACATTCACAATGTAGGGTGCTTACAATTTAACATACTATGTGATAACCTTAATTGTGTCCTCCTATCCCCAGAATGTAATTTCTATGAGGGCAGGAATTTTCATCTGTTTCTTTCATTGTCTGGCATGTAGTAGGTACTTAGTAAATATTTTAAAGGAATAAACAAACTCCCTTTAGTGTAGTTGTGAAGATTGAATGAGAACTTTCAAACCATTTATTGTGGCACTTGGCACATAATAAGCATTTAGAAAATGGTAACAATTATGAAGTTTTCCTTGGCTCTGAAGAAAAAGATAAGTCTTATTTATATAATTGAGCAGTATATAAAGTATATTGCTACATGTTTTTTTTTTTAAATGAACATAAATCATAGTGCTAGTTATAACAGGGTGCAAGGTATGGATATTAGATGATTCTAACTTTTACAAATAAATTTATATGTATATGTTGCTGTCTTATTCTTAGATTTATTTTACTCTCAAGATAATATATTCAAACTTTACCTAGTTTTCACAGTGTATTTACAAAAATTTTTCCTTGTATTCTGACATTTGAATATTTTCTTTCTCCTATTAGATTAATTCCTTCAAGTCAGAAGCCTTGTCTTTTTTTTTTTTTTTCATATTTGTGGTCCCTAGTACTCCTATTAGAGTCTCTTTTGTGTAATCCAAGGATTTTATTCCTAAGACATTCAGAGTAATAAAAAAAATTCTGTAATTTAAAACAATGGTTTCATTGGGGGAGCCAGGAAGGGTTGGGAGCCAGAGAGTTCAGCATACAACACCCTTTCCCTGGAGAAATTTCATTTAAAATATATTAGCGCTATAGATATATATCTGTAAAGCTTAAACTGAATAAATCTCACATTTGATTACATCTTGCTTTTGCTTAAGAGTAATGCATGGATCTTCTAAATCCACTCCGGGTCTCCTTTTTACTTTGACCTGCTTAACTTTTCTGAAAATATGAGAATAACACAGGCATTTTTCTAAATTCCCACTTTGGACGGTCAACTACCAACTTATGTTTAATGTATAAAAAAAAAAAAAACACTTTTTTTTTCTGTAATGTTCTCTCTCTCTCAGGTGCTAAGCCTGTAAGTTTTTTTATGGATTATTACTTCTCCCAAGTTTCCCTATATTCTGTTTTCCTACCATGTTCAGTTGATTCATCCTTACTGGACTCTTTCTCATTATTTCTTCCTTTCTCTTCTCACTAGTTTAACCCTGATTCAGGCCATTATCATACCTTTGCAGCAGTTTCCTAACTGGTTGTTCTCCACTTATAGTCTTCCCACCTCTAAGACTTGCCAGATTACTTTTCATAAAATGTAACCATGACAGAATGAATACATGTACTTATCTCCATTCTCTCCCAAATCCCCTCTAAAATGAAAGTAAAAGCATTAGAAAAAAGTATAAGCTCAAGGTATAAAGAGAGTGGGAAAAGGAGGGTGACTAGCAAGTAATGACAAGAACATTTCTCCTCCAGGAAAAACAAAATTATATGTGAAAAGACTTGATTACACTGTACCTGTACATTGTGAATATTTATATATTCATAATACTGCAAATGATTGATATTATTTAACCCAAAAAATGTGATACAACTATTTTGGAAGGGTTTGGGAGGAAAGAAGGTGAAAGAAATCATCTTGCATCATAAGAAACCAGTAGAAAATACTTGGAATTGAAAATCAATAACAGTAGAAATATGAAGATTAATAATCAGAAGAAAATGGCAAAAAGTTGAAAAGTAATTGCCTCTATAGAGCAGGAGGCTGATGTATAACTTTATTAGTTTTGTAATACCCTGACTTTTAAATCTTTTGTGTATGAATTGCTTTGATAAACACTGGAATTTAAGAAGCTGTCTAATATACAATTCTCTTACTCAAAAAATTTTCAAAAACTTTGTTAGTTGCTACACAGATGACAAATTCCTTGTCCTTTTTTTTCCAGCATGATTTTTGTATTCTTCTTTATATGAGCCTTTGCTTCCCACTCTAGCCTTTGAATCCTGAATACACCTTGAGCAATACTCTTTATACCCTGAACTATTCTCCTCCTCTCTTCTTTTCTAAATCCTATCTACCTTTCCTTCAAGTCCTGGCTCCTGCTTCCTCCCAAGGCTTTCCTGATGCCCCCAAACCCAGTGACCTCTCTCCCTCTTTTTTTTTTTTTTTTTTTATCTATCCCACCCTCCTTTCTGCTTGTTCTTGCTGTGTTCATTTTTGCATCCTTCTGTGTCTGCTTTGTCTCCCCCTCCCCATTGCGGCGACGCACTGAGTCAGCTCACCGGTGAGCGGCAGCCTTGCCCACTTGCGGGCGGCTTGCCTCGCTGGCGGGCGACTCTTCTCTGCTCGCCAGCGGCTCTGTTCTGCTCATGGGCGACTTGCCTTGCCCGTGGCGGCTCTGCCCCTCCCACGGCGGCTTGCCCCCTCAAAGTGGTCTGCCCCGCTCGGAGAGGCCCCC
>PVKH010050153.1:0-10027 GCA_004027955.1 Chaetophractus vellerosus | reverse complement strand
AGAGAAACACCATCTCATACCTTATACAAAAATCAATTCAAGATGGATCAAAGATCTAAATATAAGAGCCAAGACCATAAAGATCTTGGAAGACAATGTAGGGAAGCATGTATAGGACCTTGTAATAGGAAATGGTTTCATGAACTTCACACCCAAAGCACGAGCAGCAAAAGAAAAAATAGATAAATGTGATCTCCTCAAAATTAAAACCTTTTGCACCTCAAAGAAGTTTATCAAGAAAGTAAAAAGGCAGCCTACCCAATGGGAGAAAATATTTGGCAACCATATATCTGATAGGAGCCTAATACCCAGCATATATAAAGAAATCCTACACCTCAAAAATAAAGACAAACAACTCATTTTAAAAATGGGCAAGTGTATTAGTCAGGGTTCTCTTGGGAAACAGAATCAACAGGAGATATCTGTTAATAATATATGATTTTATAAGAGTCTCTCATGTGACCATGGGGATGCACAAGTCCAGGTTCCGCAGGCAGGGTGCAAGCCAGGGGCTCCGATGAAAGACCGATGAAAGGTCCTTGATGAGTTTCTGGGAGAAGTTGGCTGTCCAAAGATGAGCTGGGAAATTCTCTCTGAATTTTGAAATCACTTCCCCTTTTAAGGCAGTCAACTGATTGGGTAAAAGTCTTGATGTAATCTCCCTGATTGATGCAGATGTCATCAGCCATCCATGCAGTAAACTCACTGGTGATCGATGTTCATAAATGCTCTTGTATTACAATTAGCCCAGTGCTTGCTGGACCTAATACCTGGACACAATTACCTGGCCAAGTTGACACATTAGCCTAACCATCACAGCAAGTGACTTGAAAAGACACTTCTCCAAGGAAGAAATACAAATGGCTAAAAAGCACATGAAAAGATGCTCAACATCACTAGCTATTAGGGAAATGCAAATCAAAACTACAATGAGATACCATCTTACACCCATTAGACTGGCAGCTATTAAAAAAACAGAGGACTACAAGTGTTGGAGAGGATGTGGAAGAATAGGAACCCTCATCCACTGCTGGTCAGAATATAGAATGGTCCAGCCATTGTGGAGAACAGTTTGGTGGTCCCTCAAAAAACTATAGAACTGCCATATGATCCAGCAATTCCACTGCTGGGTATATACCCAGAAAAACTGAAAGCAAAGACAGGAACAGATATATGCACACCAATGTTCATAGCAGCATTATTCACTATTATCAAAAGCTGGAATCAACCCAAATGCCCATCAACAGATGAATGGATAAACAAAATGTAGTACATACACACAATGGAATATTACTCAGCTGTAAGAGGGAATACAGTGCTAACACATGGGATAAGATGGATGAATCTTGAGCACCTTATGTTGAGTGAAGCAAGCCAGGCATTGAAGGATGGATATTACATGACCTCACTGATACGAATTAAGCAAATTGAGCAGACTCAGAGAGCTATTGACTGGAAGATAGGTTTACAGGAAATAGAAAGGGAGAAGAAGGCTGTGAGCCAATGCCCACAGGGCATTGATAAGGTGAAATCTATGATAAGGTGCAAGTGTGTAGTTGTGCATTGAAGGGATGTGACAGGAGGGTAGTGATATTGGGTTGGGTAGTGCAGGTTTGACAGGTGGGTAGATTGGGGAGAATGGTTTGGAAAGTCCAAGGAACTGGGGGAAGGGTAGGGAGAGGGATCAGGTGAACACTGGGGATTGGCGGGTATGTGGTTGAAAGTACAAAGTTGGGAATGCTCTTATGGTAATATGACAAGGAAAGGTTACTGGTTTAGGGTGTTGGATGGGGGGCATTCGGGACAGGGCACACCTGGGGTAGGCTTCTAGGGAGTGTGTGAGTGATCATTTTAATATAATGCGTTGTATCAGTGGGTAGAGACCCACATAATGAGAAGAAAGGAGTTGGACTCCCATCATAGGGAGGACCAATATGTTCTCAAACAGAGGGGCGGGAGTCTCTTGAGAGCATGGGCAGTTCCTAATAGTGGAGGACAAACCAGTGTGTCAAGATTTCAGTGTTGTTGCAAGTAACTATGAATCTTGTCATCCAAGGAGTGAAGCCGTTGCCGTGGTCCCCAAGGGGAGGGGAAGGGAAGAATAGAATAGATGGAACAGGGGAAATTTAATGGGCAACGGAAGTGTTCTACATGATCTTGCAATGATGGACACAGGCCATGTTAAATATCATCAAAATTTATAAAAGTGTATGGTCTAAAATGTAAAACATAAAGTAAACCGTTGACCATTGTTGGTAGCTATGTTTCATTATTTGTATATCAGTTGTAACAAATGTACCATCCACATATAAAAAGGTATTAACACGGGAAGGGGGAAAAGGGGGGCAATGTTGGGTATATGGGAGTTCCCTGTATTCTGTATGTGACTTTACTGTGAACTAAAAGTTCTTTGAAAACAAAATGAAAAAAAAGACACTGGGGAATAAATGGAAGAAAATGTCACTGTACATACAGGACACCATATATTACAGTGGTGAAAGGCAAAATGTCAAAAATTTTTTTAAATATTTTAAATTATTTTTTAATATCCCAATCTTTAATTTTGTTTTTTAAAAAAATTTTTATGTATTTTATTTCTTATATTTAAATCTAACATTATTTCATTTTCCTGTTAATTGTATTTGGCTATTTTATTGGCTTCATTTTTGAAGATGCTTTGGATCACAGAAGGGTTACAACTGGCGCATGGGAGGATTACTGGTGTGGGGTGTCAGTGATGGGGGATACATAGGAGGAAGTTCACCTGGGCACACATATAAAGTATATAAATATGTTCAAATGTTCATGGAGCATTGTCACAGTGGGTGGAGACTCACACAATAACAGAGAATATTGAATTCCCATCTTGGAGAGCTCTGCCTCATCTCTAACAGAGCAGCAACAGTCCTCCAGGTGCAGGGGCAATGCCTGGTAAAGGAGGATGGGCCCTTGATATTGACGACTAGGCTTATGAGCCTTTGCTCTTGAAATTGAAACTTAGCCTAGTGTTGTGGGATGCCTAAGAGTTGTCTCCTGAGAGTCTCCTTGTTGCTCAAATGTGGCCTCTCTCTAAGCCAAACTCAGCATATAAATGCATTGCATTCCCCCCAGCATGGGGCATGATTCCCGGGGCTGCACCAATTAGCAATGCAACTGGAAAAACCTAGAATAAAAGGGGGGGAAAGGTAAAGACAAACGAGTTTATATGGCTGAGACTTCAAAGTGAGTCCGGAAGTCATCCCAGAGGTAACACTTATGCACATCTCAACAGGATCTCATAGGCTGCCAAAGTGGATACTACCCCAAATAGTGCGGCTCCTGATGGCTCTGGAGACACCCAGGTCCTAAGGTCAGGGCTGATAGCTCCGGAATTTGGTGCCTTGCCAGTGGGCCCTACTTTGGAGTTTGTGTTCCTGAGAGTGAGAGAGTTGGACTCATTTATGGCTTTCCTACACATGGCTCATTTGTCCCTTGCATTTAAACCTATACTTGGTGTTGGAGTTTGTAGGCGTACGTCCAAGAGACTAGAATCTTTGGGCCGTCCATGTGCCAGCTGGGCCCAAAACCTCAGCGGAGTTGAAACACCTACTCTCCAGTTCATTGGACTCACCCAGAACAACTAACAAGGAGGTAAGGATTGACAACCACCACACCAAGGAATCGAGAGAGCCTATAACTGCAAGCAGGAGAGTCCCATTTATCGGCTGTATGGGATCAAAGTCCCCTCTCAATTAGAGGTGGAGTAGACGTCACCATCCCAGAATCCTCAGGATTGGGGAATGAACTGTGGACTAGAGTGGACTTACTGGTATTCTACCACAGGCATATTGTGATTCTAGCAATGGAAGAAATTACAACATTGATGTGGAGGCAGTGGCCACTGGAGGCTCTGGGGGCAGGGAGAGGGAAAAACTGTTGTAATATGGGGGCTTTTTTGGGACTCGGAAATTGTCCTGAATGACACTGCAATAACATTTTATATTGTCCCATAACATGCAGAACTGTGTGGGAGAGAGCGTAGACTACAATGTGAACTATGATCCATGCTCAGTGGCAATGCCCCAGGATGTGTTTATCAATCGCAATGAGTGTGCCACACTAATGAAGGATGTTGTTTATGTGGGAGGGTGTGGGAGGTGTGGGGAGTGGGGCATATGGGAATCCCTATATTTTTTGTGTAACATTTATGTAACCTAAGTATCTTAAAAATTTTTTTTAATAAAAAAAATACAATAGTGGGAGTGGATGTGGCTCAGGTGGTGAGTGCCTGCTGCTTATATGTGAGGTCCCAGGTACAATCCCAGGTACTTCCTAAAAACAACTGAAAAAAACAAAAACCCAAAAAAACTACAAGATACCATTTAACACCTTTTAGAATGGCCACTATTGGGGGGGGGGGGGAGACAGAAAACTGCATGATTATACCAAATACCATTGACTGTATACTTTGGGCATACTGTATGCTTTAGTAATATGTATCAATAAAATTGATTTTTAAAAAACCACAATGAAAAAAAGAATATCTGTATTGATATTTATATTGACTTTATCGTCCTTTACTATTTTAGAGAATTCTTCCCACTTTTAAAAGAACTAAGGTTTCCTTGTTCTTTCTTTTTTAAAAAAACTAATGCTAACTCCTATTTAGCTTAAAAATCTTTTATTGTCACTTTGGTTAAATAGGGAACTAAATATTGTTTCAAGAGACCCGTTTTCCTGTTGTGCAAACCTGATGAATCTTGACATTTTGCCTTCTCAAAATCAGAGCCTAAATGATATCTTATTGATTGCAAGCTATCTTTGGTTTTTTTCCTGGAGGCCCCTGGAAAATCACAATGGATTTGTTCTTTCACCCTGTAAAAAGAGAGGTGCTAGAAATAATTAGGTTTATTTAATATGTGATCAGTTGCATGGGAAATATTGTCAAATTAAATTGGGTTTTCAGGTTGAAGGAAAAAGATACCAAACAGAAACTTGGATTTTCAGAAAGAAATGAAGATTTCTGAAAATAATAAATATGTGGGTAAATATATAAGATATTTTTCTTGTGTTTTTTTTTTTTTTGGTGGAGGTAGGTCTATAAATTTAATTGACTGTTTAAGCCAAAAAAGAATATCAAATATTGTGGAATTTATAACATATTCAGAAGCAAATCACATAAAGTCAACAGCACAAAGGATGACAGAGGGTCCTAATCAGTGAATAAATGGCCAAGAATAGTAAAGACTATTTTTTTAACAAATCAATTTTATTGCTAATTAATAAAGCATAAATCCATCCAAAGTGTACAAAGTGTATTTAGTGTAATCACATATATGTGCATTCATCATTTCAGTCATTCTTAGAGCACTTAGAGCACTTTCATTATTCCAATAATAATAATAAACAAAAAACAAGCAAACAAACCTCACCACCTCTCAATCTCTCTGTTTCCCCTGCTGTAAATAGCTACTATTAGTAAAGACAATTTTGAAGAAGCAGAAAGGGGAAACCCATCAGATATGAGGTAAAAGGCTGGGAAAGGAAAATAGACCAATCAAATAGAAATGAAAGCTCCAAAACAGACAGAAACATATAGGGGAAATTGGTATATAACTTTGTCTTTATAAATTGGTAGGCACAGTAGAATAATCAATTAACGAATAAACTGCACTGTGACTAGTGGAAAGGAGTAAACATTCAGTCCATACCTCACATCATTTACAAGTATCTTAAAAAAATGTTAAGATGAATTAAAAACTGAAATATGAAAATGAAAGTGAAACCTTTAACTTTTTAGAAGAACATATACGAGACTATCCACATGACTTCCAGGAGGACAGGATTTCTCAAATCAAGTATAAAAAACACAAAGCATATGGGGCCGGCCGTATAGCCCAGTGGATAGGGCGCCAGTATACCACATGGGAGGCCCCGGGTTTGGTTCCCGGGGACCTATCCTAGCAGGCAGACCGCCTTGAGAAGGGCAAGCCGCCGTGGGCAGGGAAAAAAGCTGCCACGGACAGGGCAAAAGCCGCCACGGGCAGGGCAGGTCGCCCGCGAATGGAGTGCAGCCAGCCACCTGCGAACTGAAGCAGAGCCAGCCGTGAATGGAAGCAGAAGCCGCCCACAAGCGGGGAAAGCCGCGCCTGCGCAGTGACCAGTCTCGGCGCGTCGCCGCAGCGGGGGGGAGGGGAGATATGTAATAAAATAAATAAATCTTTAAAAAAAAAACACAAAGCATAAAGGAAAAGATTGATAAGCCAGACTATATTAAAGTTTTGAACATTTTTATAGTAAATGACACCATAAATATGTAAAAAGACAAGCTACAGACACTGAGATATTTATTAAATGTATATAACTGATGAAGTTTTAGAATCCAGAATATATAAAGTATCCTATGGAGTTCTTCAAATCAATAGAAAATTGGGCAGGAGATATTATGACAGTTTGAAGTTTTTTGTGAATCCCAGGAAAGATCATGTTCTTAGAACTAATCCATTCCTTTGGGTATGGGACCCATTGATTGCATTATATTCAGTTAAGGGAACTTTGATTAGATTGCTTTAGGATTTTTGACTGGACTACCTCAGTGAGGTGTGATCCTGGTTGGGTCTCTTCCCTCTTGCTGTGGTCTTATATAAACTGTGAACTGAAAGCAAAGACAGACAGAGAAAGAGAGCTGCCATTTTTACCCCACCATGGGAGAAAGGACTCCAGGATAGCTTACAGTCACAGAAAGACAAAGAAGCCCCCAGAAGCTGAGAGAGAGGCAGAGAGTAACCCCGAGTGGCTAGGCCCATGGGGTAGCATTTGGAAAAGGTCCAAATCAAGGCATCAGAGATGTTGTTTTTACCAAGGTTGGCTGCTGGCATATCATGGAGTCCTGTCACATGGCAAAGCAAAATGGCTGTTTTCCATCTGGGTCTCTGCCTTCTCTTCCAGGCTGCTTTCTCCTGAACTTAGCTGTGGGCAATCAAGCACATGGCATGGTTTGTCTCTTGAGCTCTGAGCTGCTCCATGGGCACAGCCTCTCAGGGGCCTCTGTCCGTACCTCTGTGCTCCGTTGATTCTAGCCTCTAGCCTCTCTCTTGGCCTCTCAGTTGTAGCTGATCCTGGAGTCCTTTTCACATGGCAGGGTAAAAATGCAGCTGTCTTTCTCTGTGTTTCTGCTTTCAGTTCTCAGTTTACATAAGATTCCAGAAGATGGCAGACCTAACGTGGGTCATGCCTCACTGACGGTGTCCAGTCAAAGGACCTAAAGCGATCTAACCAAAAGTGATCCAATCAAAGTTCCCTTAAAGGAATCTAATACAATCAATGGGTCTCACACCCACAGGGATGGATTAGTTTTAAGAACATGATTTTCTGGGATTCACAAAAGAATTTCAAATTGTCACAACTACTATTGCATGCAAAAGTTGGATGATTCTCATGGACCGAATGTTGGCAAAAACAGACTCAAACAGTACATTCTGTATGCTTCCAGGTATATAAAGTTCACAAATAACCAAAATTAATTCATGGTCTTAGAGATCCAAATGATAGCTGCTTCTGAGAAGTATGAACTGGAAGGGGCACAAATAAACACTGTTAGGTGCTGGAAATAGTCTGGGTGGAGGTTATAGAGCTGTGCACTAGAGTTGTGCTACTTAATTTATGTATATTTTATTGCAATAAAAAAAAAAGATGGATGAGGTAGAACTAAACAAATCAGCCTGAACAAATCTCTATGAGCCTGGTGACTAACATTAGTGCAAATTGCAGAAGGATACGTACATTATACACTTTATAGAAATGTTAATAATAATAAAACAATACCATACATACTATATTAGTTAGGATTCTATAGAGAAACAGAACTGATGATAGGTGTGATGGTTAGGCTAATGTGTCAGCTCGGCCAGGTAATTGTGTCCAGGTGTTTGGTCAAGGAAGCACTGGACTAATTGCAATTCAAGAACATATATGGACTTGGGTCACCAGTGAGTATACTGCATGGATGGCTGATTACATCTGCATCTATCAGGGAGATTGCTGTCAGCAATGGGTGATGCTTTTATCCAATCAGCTGAATGCCTTAAAAGGGGAAGTGATTTCAACATTCAGAAAGAATTTCCCAGCTCGTCTTTGGGCAGCCAACGTCTCCCAGAAACTGACCAAGGACCTTCAGTGGACTTTCATTGGAGCCCCTGTTTTGCAGCCTGCCTGTGGAACCTGGACTTGTGCATCCCCACAGTCACTGGAATGACTCTTATAAAATCTCATATTATTGACAGATATCTCCTGCTGATTCTGTTTCCCTAGAGAACCCTGACTAATACAATAGTTATCTGTAAATATTGTGAGATTTTTATAAGAATTGTCTCATGCAACTATGGGGATAGTCAAGTCCAAATTCCATAGGGCAGGCCCCAAGCTGTGAACTCTGATGAAGGTTTTCAATAGATTCCCCAGGAGAAGTAAATTCGATGAATTCAGCTGGCTGGCTGAAGTAGAGATAGGAATTATTCTGACAGCTGAAATCATCTCTTCTTTTAAAGACTTCAACTCATGGGATGAGACTTCTCTCATTGTTGAAGGCCATCTCCTCAGTTAATTGCAGATGTAAACAGCCATAGATATAATTAATTTACTGATGATTTAAGTCCACAAAATATCCTCACAGAAACAATCAGGCCAGTACTTGCTTGGGCACCATAAACTGGCCAAAATGACACATGAACTTAACCATCACATATGTGTATGTTTAGTGATATTATATATATATATATATATCACTAAAAGTAGTAAAAGTGGTAAAAGTAGTAAAAATGGACAGGAAGAACAAACACATTCAGGATTGCCCTTGGTGAGAAGGCAATAGAAGGATTCTGTAACTGCAGTATTGTCTTTTTTATAAAAGGATTGAATAAAATCTGGTAAAATGTTATTGTTTCTTAAAACCTGGATGAAAACTTATTTTTTTAAATATTATTCTCTGTAGTGGGAAGTATGTTTGAAACAGTCATGATTTTAAAGTAAATTATTAAACAAAAAATAAAATAAATTGGGGAAATGAATATGCTTTGGTAAGCACAGAAATCAGAATTTGGTGGTTATAGATGTAAGTTCAGGTTTCATATTGGTGTCAGCAACTAGTTCCATATTTTGTTTTAGTTGCACAGAACAAGTATCTCTTGATTCGTTCAAGAATTAGTTGCAAACAGTAACAGTCTTTAAGCAATTTGCCTTCAGTCTGCTCACAGTCTTCCTTGAAACTGATACAGAAGCTTGAAAGAGGAGTAAACAGAATTTTCTTTTTCAAAGTTAAATTACAAATAATAACTAACCACTGCTCACATTCTACAACTGATTCAATTTCAAAGGTGGTGGAGTTAATGAAAAGTTCCTCTGCTAATTTTTACCTTCATTTTTTGGCAAACAAAAAAACTTTTCAGATCTACTTTATAACTTATGAGATTTTTAGTGATGCCATCTAAAAAATCTGATATCTTTGAGTTTTAATGTGTCAGATATCTTACAAATTTTCAAATCAGAATTATTATAATTTTAAATACACAGCATTCTTTTTTAAATTTGAGAGGTATTTAATAATAGGTTTTCTTTAACCAGATAGAAGTAATTGCTTGTCTTACTTGAAATACCAGCATCTTGCTTTCACCTGAAAAGCAAAAAATAAATTCTGGATCTCTGTGCCCAAATCAGGTAATAACCCTAAAACGTCTGACAACTTTGCAATGTCAAGACTGCAACTTGACATCTTTAAAATAGCACAGCCAACACATTTTAAAATGCTGTGTTCAGGAGCTGGCTGTGGCCCAGTGGATGGGGCGCTGGTTCACCACATGGGACGCCCAGGGTTAGGTTTCCGGGGACCTCTCCAAAGTGGGCAGACCGCCTTGAGAAGGGAGAGCCGCTGTGGGCAGGGCAAAAAAAGCTGCCACCGGCAGGGTAAATCACCCCAGAAAGGCGCAGATCCGCCAGTGAATGGAAGCGGAGCCGCCTTTGAACGGAAGCAGACGCGCCCATGAAAGGAGCAGAG
>PVKH010050152.1:0-10027 GCA_004027955.1 Chaetophractus vellerosus | reverse complement strand
GCCGAGAGTGGTCACTGCGCAGGCGCGGCTTTCCCCGCTTGTGGGCGGTCTCTGCGTCCGTTCACGGCCGGCGCTTGCTTCAGTTCGCGGGTGGCTGGCTGCGCTCCATCCGCGGGCGACCTGCCCTGCCCGTGGCGGCTCTTGCCATGTCCATGGCAGCTTTTTTGCCCTGCCCACGGCGGCTCCAGCCCGCCCATGGCGGCTTGCCATTCTCAAGGCGGTCTGCCCGCTAGGAGAGGTCCCCGGGAATCGAACCCAGGGCCTCCCATGTGGTATGCCGGCGCCCTATCCACTGGGCTATCGAGCCGGCCCCTGGCTCTCTCTTCCCAATGAAGTCATCTTCAGCCTGAATGTTTGAAGAGCTTTCGAAGTAGAACATACACTCCAAGTCGGGGGCTGGGATCAGGACCACCGATCCGCATGGCTACTGCTGATCGGCTCTGGGGGGATTCAAAACAAGTGTGACATGAAGGGATCCTTGGGTCGGGGGAACCCCACTATGGGCTAAAAATTCTGCATCACCAAAGCAAGGCTCTCAGGGTCTCCTTTTCAAGTGTGTGCTGCCAAAAACACAGTCGAGACGGATCACATGGTTATGAGGGAGGGAGAGGAATGGTTTTAATAAGCACTGAGAAACTGTAAGTAGCATTTTACAGACTCAAGCTACTATGTCTAGATTTCTGTTATTCTTTCCCCCTCTTCCTCTCTTCTCTCTCCTTTACTGGAAGAAACACATTGTCATTGATTGCTAGAAATCAGCTGACACTACAGCCAGCTAGTAGTCAGGTCTCTTTAAACTGCAAGTAATATAAACTCCAATTCAAATTGACTTAGGGGGGCCAGCTGTAGCTCAATTGGTAGGGCGCCAGTTTACCACATGGGAGGCCCTGGGTTCGGTTCCCGGGGCCTCCTCGAGGGAGCAGGCCGCCTTGAGAAGGCAAGCCGCCGCGGGCAGGGCAAAGCCGCCACGGGCAAGGCAAGCCTTCACGGGCAGGGCAAGCCTCCCGCGAGCAGGCAAGGCCGCCACGCGGTGAGCTGACTCAGCGGGTCGCCGCAACGGGGTGGGGGGAGACAAGCAGACACAGAAGAACACAAAAATGAACACAGCAAGAACAAGCAGAAAGGGGGGAGGGATATAAAATAAAATAAAATAAAAATAAAAATAAAACAAATTGACTTAGGCAAAAAAGATAATTTATCAGCCCGTATAACTGGTCAGTTGAGGGGCTTCACACACAGTGCGGTTCTGGTGCTTTAACAATGTCATAAGGACTCTTTCTCTCAGCTTTGCTTTCTTCTATTTATTCCTCTCTCTCTCCCCAAGTGGTGGCAAGATGGCCACCAGCAACCTGAAGACCACCTAATATCACCTTAGCAAAGCCAACGGAGAGCCAGACTCTCTGTCCTAATAGTTCCAGCAAAAATCCTGGGCAAACTCTTACTTGGAAACATACCTACGCTTGTATCTGTTGCTGATTGGCCAGGAGGATCCCCTGTGTTGCTTGTCTGCCTGGGTCAGGTGTCAGTCCTGGAGTCTGGGTGGGGTCAGCTGCACCCGAACCCCCTGCATAGTGAGCACTGGAAGGACAATACCCCAAGAAACATCAGGACAATGAAAGCCAAAACAACCTTTTCCCTCCATTACCCCCAGAGACACCTGGATTTCATAAATCCTGCCCAAGGGACACCTGGCTTATTAACGTTAGTGCTTGTCATTAGAGAGACTTCTGGGAAAGACCCAGGAAGGAAAACTAGAGATGGTGGGGGTGTGAGTGGGGGGCACTAAGTTGAGAGCCTAGGAGGGCACAGGTTAGGCAAGCCGGTGTGGCCACTTGCTCTACAGTGGGAAGGGTGACCTGGGGCAGGGATCTTGGAAATATGAATATTGATGTCTTCAGAATCATAATTGCTTATGTGAAATCATGGCAAAATCTCCCTGGACACAAGGGCTGGGAGTCAAGGGCTAGGCATGTCCATGGGGTACCACAGTTCCCCAGCAGATCTGGCCCAGCCAATGTGCGATAGATCTCCGGCACCCTGCCCAGCAATGGCAGTCTTCAGGCAATGCCTAGATGCCCCAGCTCAAGGAAAACGCTGGGGCTGCACAGTCCGGCATGACCTCTTTTTGCCTGAAAGTTACTGTGGCCTAAATTTACAAATATGAGGATCAGGATGGCAATCTCCGCCCCCTCCCCAAAGGAAACCATACCCATAGTAACCAATGGTGGGCTCGGCGAGCCCTCTACCTGCCTCATCTCATCTCACCACCACTTTACGAAGCAGGCTTTCTTACCCACACCGCAGAGGGGGAAGCCGAAACAGACTCTCAGTTTAGGGGATTTACACAAGGTCACAGAAACCTTTATCACTTGCTGTCCCTCCACCCCCAATAGAAACAACAAACCTGCCACTATGTCACCAGTGCCCGCATTGGTCATGGTGGGAAAGGGGGAACCTGGGCCTAGGGCGGCGGCACCGCTGCTGCTGCAAAGCTCTGCAGTCTAGAAAACACAGTTGGGTTCACTCACGCACATGCTCCCCACCAAATGCTGCCGGCCTCGCCCACCTGCTCAGGGACAGGGCCTGAGCGTGGCCCCGGGGACAGTGATAGCTGGGTTGGGCCTGGGACGCCCATCCCTGGATAAGGCCACCACCTTTTCCCTCCCCTGTCACCCCGGGTGCCGCCTGGATGTCTAGGGTTAGAAATTGGATTAGGAATTTAATTTTCTTTGCAGTTTTGGACTTAGACCGAGTTTATAGCACAGCCTTTCATTGCCCCATTTCCTAAAACAAGATTATGCTCATCTCCCAGAACAATCAGGATTAAGGACACTATTAGGTCCAACCTGAAGAAGAGAAGCTATGTTCTGATGGAATAACCCCAAAATAATCCTTATTTTAAAAAATCAAGACTAGACAGCTAACAGCATTTAAACTTCACGGACTAATAGAATCTGAGCCTCAGAGGTAAACATAACACTCTGTAACAAATATTAAAGATGGTATAACACAAAGGAATCAGAAGCAGCACCAGAAATTTGCTGAGGCCATCACTTAATTAATCCAAGTTGAACATATGGCTTTGGTTACATGTGGTTCCAGGCCAGAGGCATGAAAGTCTCCATTCGTGGGAGAGCCAGGAAGGAAAGCTGCTTATGCAGGCCACCGGGCAAGGGATTGCTCTCTGCAACCCCCCAACTTGACCCACTTCCTGACACCCCCGCTTTGGGGTACAAACTGTGCCCATCCTCTAACTTGACTCCTGCACCATCCCCACTGCTTATAACAGTCTTTCTTCCCAGATTGAGAGTGTCTTCAAAGTATGCATATTGCCTAATAATGAGTGAATGTCATGAATACTCTTTAGACTCTGTGGTGTTTGTTGAGAGAATGAAAGAATGATCACACATCGATGAAGGGAGGGAGACAGATAGGAAGACAGCTGTAACCAAGAAAATTCTTGACGACCCTGGAGATATTTGGCTGAACGGAAGGTAATAAAGATTCTTTTATTATGGTTTAACCTAATAAGACATTAGAAAAGGTGAAAGAGTGAGTCAAGTTCTTTTGATTGCAAGGAGCAGAGACACATTAGTTTCCCTCAAGGGTTAGGAGTTTAAGGCCATAAATGGATAAGAAAGCAAGGGTCATATACCATATGACTGGCCCAAGTGCAACCAGGAAAAGCCACGCAGCCTGGCTCATGGGAGGAACGGGAGTAGCAGGACCTGTGTGGAGCCTGACAGAGCCCAGGACGTACTTCAGGAACCCGGAGGTTTTTCAAGCACAAACACTGCCCTAAAAAACAGACTCTCCATCTCTTCTTGGCCTCAGCAGCAGGGATCCTTCCAGACCCCCATGCTCAGCCATGAGGACAACGTGGATATTCCATCTCTGCTCCTGCTCTTCTTCCTGCTATGAAATAGTGAACTCACCTTTTGTTCTTTATGCCTTTTTTAAAAAAATTTTTATTATGGTGACATTTATACAACAGAAAATTTCTCGTTTTAACCACTTTCAAGTATACACTTCAGTGGTATTAATCACATTCACAATGTTGTGCTACCATCACCATCATCCCTTAGCAAAACTTTTTCATTATGCAAAACTGAAGCTCTGCACCCATTCTCTCCCGCTGTCTCTGCTTCGCCTCAACCCATCCCTGGCAATCCGTAATCGAATTTCTGTCTCTCTGAATTTGCGTATTCTAGGTATTTCATATAAATAAAACCATGCAATATTTGTCCTTTTGTGTCTGGTTTATTTCACTCAACCTGATATCTTCGAGGTTCGTCTATGTTGTCACACTCATCATGAATCCATTGCTTTTTATGGCTGAACAATATTCCATTGTAAGGCTATACCACATTTTGTTTATCAGTTCATCTGTTGATGGACACTTGGGTTGCTTCCACCTTTTGGCTATTGTGAATAATGCTGCTATAAACAATGAGATACAAATATCTGTTTGAGTCCCTGCTTTCAATTCTTCTAGGTATATACCAAGAAGTAGAATTGCTGGGTCATATGCTAATTCTATATTTAACTTTCTGAGGAACCACTAAACTGTTTTCCACAATGGCTACACCATTTTACATTCCCATCAACAATGTCCTAGGATTTCTATTTCTCCAAATCTTTACCAGCACTACTTACTTTTTGAAATAATAGCCATTATAGTGGATATGGAGTGGTATCTCACTGTGGTTTTGATTTGCATTTCCCTAATGGCTAATGATATGGAGCATCTTTCCATGTGTTTGTATATCTTCTTTGGAGAAGTGTCTATTCAAGTCCTTTACCCATTTTTTAAAATTGGGTTGTTTGTCTTCTTATTGTTGAGTTGTTGGACTTCTTTATATATTCTGAATATTAAACTCTTATCAGATAGAAATATGGTTTTCAAATATTTTCTCTCATTCTGCAGGTTGTCTTTTCACTTTCTTGACAATGTTCTTTGATGCAGAAAAGTTTTTAATTTTGGGGAAGTCCCATTTATCTATTTTTTCCTTTTTTTGCTCATGTTTTTGATGTAAAATCTAATAATCCATTGCCTGATACAAGGTCCTGAGAAATTTTCCTATGTTTTCTTCTTTTAATTCTTTTAATTGCTTTTTTGTATGCCTTTTTAAAGGTGTCTGTTTACTTATTGCTCTTGCTCACTGTTTCATAATCTCAATTCTGTCTCTTTTACTACCAAGTATTCATTTTAAATCTCCTTGTGAAATTTGCCAAGGTAGAAGATCTCATTGGTCCAGTGGGGCCGAGCCTTCACACTATCTGACCAACCAGCAGGTGGGCTGCGGCTTGGGTCAGGTGCATGGCCATGGTTCATTCAGCCGTGCACAGAGAGGTACAGTCATGTGTATGGGGGCAGAGGCCCTTGCAGGCTTCCTGAGTCCTCAGGCCCCGCCCCCAGAGCATAGACACCGCTTGATGCAAGTGTGATGGGGGAGGGGCAGAGAGGACTGGAGCAATGTGTTGAGTCTGTGCACTTATGACTGTTCAAGCCTGTTTCTGACAATTATAGGGATTTCTTTTGCTCTGCAGAGTTGGAGGGCACGTATGCCTAGGCCCCTTGATGCCATGCTTATACTCCAGAGGAACATTTCTCCCCTCTCACCATCTGGGTCAGAGACTCAGCATGAGTGTTCAGTGTGCATTTCAAGCTAATAGTAGATTGGTGAGGACAATAGAGGGGGAGGATATGTAGCTTTGACAGAAGAGATGCTGAACAAGTGTCAAAGATTTAATTAACTTGTTAATGAGGGGAACTGCAGAATGACAAAGCTGGTTATCGGAACAAAAGAGGATATGAGAACAAAGATTTTTTGCAGTCAAAGAACAAAAAGGAATGCTGAAGTAAGATGGCCAAGTAAGATATAAAATTGGTTAATGTCCTACAGTTCGGTTCCCGGTGCCTCCTAAAAAGAAGATGAGCAGGTACATAGAGGAGGGGGTGATAAATAAATAAATCTTTAAAAAAAAAAATGTCCTACAGGACACAAAATCATACCATTTGGGGTGATGTTTTCTATCAGATAGGAATCATTTGCATCTCTACTGAACAGAAACGGTCTGTTTTACATTTTAACAGTTTCTACACAGTATCGTCTAATTTTATAGAGTAAGGAGCAAACATATATTGTAAATAGTAAGTCAAGCAAAGTTACCTTCCCCTAGAGAGCCAGATGACCCATAGACGGGCTCATTAGGCATCCTTAATTAACGCTGAAATGACTCACTGTCATCTTTTTTATTCCATTTCCCCCCACCCCCAAATTTAAGTTTTAGATAATTCTTCCTAACAGAGAGAAAAAAGAATCTAATGGAAAAATGTCCTTCCATGGGTATTAAAGACTGGAAAACAGTAAGGACTGTGGGAGGCATAATTCCCGAGGCGCCCAGCACCGGGTTCCACCTGGCTTGGCAGCTCACCAGCACTGCGACCTTAAATCTTATCTCACTGGATCTCAGGGGCCGCATCTATAAAACAGGGGCATTGAATGGCACTTTTGGCAGGACTTTGCTCCAAGGGTCATTTTCAAAATAAAAGCTGCACAACCCCCACCAATCTCGAGAGAGAAAGCAATTTATGTGCCAATATTCTTGGGCTGGGGGAGGATCATTTTGACTGCTCCAGAAAACAACACCCAATCATGTATATTTACAGACTAGGGAGGAGAGCGGAAATGGGAGTTGGACTCCTGTGAGCTCCGTGGTGTTTGCAGGTCAAGCTTCTTTAGTCGAGTGCAGGACAGGAGGCCTTGCCTCACTGGGAGGCTGATGGGGAGTTCACTCACCAGCACCACACTTCTTTGTCAAAAGTCAGATTGCTCATTTCAAATCTCATTCGCCCAAGAGTGGCGGCTCATACCTGGCAGATGGGCGTCCCCGCACCCCTGCGGGAACCCACCTTGCTGCTATCTGTGGAGGCCCAGCCCAGGGGCTCCTCCCTGCAGGGGCCCTCACAGCCCATCCTACTGCAGTGGCAGGAAACAGAGCCAGCTCGGCAGAATATATCCACCCTGCCGCGCCGAAGAAAGACCTGCTGCCTTGTGGGCGCAGGGCCAGAATCTCCCTGACTGTATCAATGAGCCACCCCTTGTTTTGTTAAACACACAATCTGCAGTTTCTGGCAACAATTGCCAGTTGCCATGGGGAGTTTTCTGTTTTGACAGAAGCGGACAGACTGCCACTCGTAGGTTGTGGATATTGGTGTTTCCGTTGCAGGTACCCCACAAGAATGGCGGGCTTTTCCATCCATTCTTACTACTCCTTCCAAGCTGTTTGACCTTCACTAAGCCCTAAGTGTTTTCTGTTAGGCTTGAATCAAGGGTACCCTTTTCCCTGTGAGGTGAAAGGATTTTCAGAAAGGTGAGCAGCTCCCTCTTTGTCCTTCAAGAACTGCTTGAACATACCTTTTCTTCATCTCTGGAGCAGCTTTGGAACTGTGGAAGGTAAGCCCTGTCTTCTGGTTCTTTCTGTCAACTCCAACTGTAACCAGACCCAGAAAAGGCATGAATTAACTATCTCTAGTTATTTGGTCCAGTGAGCATTGCAACAAGAGACGCAACAAGGCCATGAAGACAGCAATGAGCTGTTTGAACCTACAGTTTTAAAACACAATGCTGAATACCAGTCCAAAGGTAGCTCCTCAAATGGGAATGGGAGGAAGGCAGTATGGGGTGGGGAGGTTGGGAGAATATTGGCATTTGGGGCAAGACAATTTTTCTTGGCTTAGGACTGGGCTGCATTGCAGGAAGTTTTGCAACTAGCTCCCCAAACATTAAATGCCAGTAGCACCTCCCCATTATTGTGAGAATCCAAAACGCCAACACCTTAGCTCATTTCCTAAAATGTATTCCAAAAGACTTTAGTTCCTTGAGATGTAAATAGGTGTTGTATGAAAAAAAAATGCGGTGGACAATAACCATGTTGGATTTGTGAAATGCCGGGTTAAAGAAAGGGGACAGGATTTCTTTACTACAGGACTTCTCAGAACCTTTAATATGCAGTTGTGTGTTTTGAATCACCATGAGAGGGATAGTCCCCAAGTATGCAAATTCCCAAATTTAATTGACAATGAAATTCTCTTTGAGGTTCACATTTGGTAGAATCCACCTTGGATAACGTTTATGTTTTTTGGGTTTTTTTTTTAGTTTTTATTGTGGTAACACATATTCATCATAATACTTCCCATTTTAACTTTAACTACTTCAGTGGTATTAACTGGTGCCCTCCCTGGATAACTCCACACTGAGCACTCCTGAGCAGTGTACTTTTGCATCCCTTATCCTGCGGAGCCCAGGGCTGAGCACCCAGAAAGCCCTAAATTGACTGAATTGAGCGCCTTCAGATCCCTGGCAAACTAGAATGTGCGAAGATACCAGGAAGGAGGACTGAGCTTCAGGAAACCACGGCAAAGATGACCTCACAAAGAAACCAGTGTGGTGAGGCCCTTGGGACATGCGAGGTGGTGAGTCCTGCTTTCAGGGAGGGGCAGGCGGGGGCCTTGGGCTTGCGTGGTTCAGGGAAACTGAAATAACCCTGGTGGATGGAGGACAAGTATGTGGGGCTGAAATTATTCAATTGATGACAGATGGATTGGAGGTCTCTTCTCCTGCTGGCCTGGCAGCCTTTGCATGGAAAGCCTTGCCTGGGAGATGGCTCACAGCAGTTCTACTGAAATGCTGGAAATAAAAGCCTGGGCAGATATAATGGCAGTGAGTCTCAGTGAACCGACAACCATCAGGTGCTCAGGACGCAAGCTGAAGCCAGGAGACTCACTGAGCGAAGAGCAGGACTATTCTGTTGTGCAAAACACAAAGAGCAGAGTGTTCAAGTGAAAGGATCAGGTTTCTCAAAATGGAAGGCAGAGCTGTGCATGCTGAGCTTCAGGCTTTGCTCCAAGGTCAGGGGCACAAAAACCTGCCTATTCCCATCCTGGAGGGTGCCACCTAAACACACCCATTCCACCCAGGGCCTGGGCAGGACGCCAAGGAGCTGTTGCTTCCCATGTAAAACTGTACGTCAATGTCCCAGCACCTCACCCACACCCTCCCAGGCTTGTAAATCTGGGTTCTACTCTCTTCTGGGTCTGTATGCTTAGTGAAACCTCTCTCTGAATAGTTTCATTTTCCAGTTTAACCAGGCTGGCCAGTGCCTGAGGCCCTGTGTTTAAGAGCACAGCTCCTTCAAAGAGAAGGTAGGCTTCCCCGGGGGCTAGTGAGCTCTGAGGGGGGGCATCTCAGCTTGCTGGACAGCCCAGAGTGGTGAGTGTTTTTTGCTGTTGTTGTTTTAAGTCTGGGCCACTTCTTTTGCTCACAGGCCACAGTCAAGCTTATTGAACTTGGATGATAGTAAACAAATGACTGACTGGATAATTAAAGCCATAAGTCTGGAGGCCTGGATGGGTTCTAGCTCTGGAATCTCTAGTAGCCTGCTCCGTGGGCAAATACCCCTCGTCCTCACCACAGCAGGAATGCATTTGTGACTTAAAAACCCTCTGTGGTGACCTCCACCTCTTCTCAAGTCACTTCCCCACGTCCACTCCACCATCCCTGTACACTGCAAGGAAGGAGGAAATCTCACCCCCTGGCCACAGCACAGGCCATACGCCCCGCCCTGCTGCCGACAGGAACATGATATAAAGTTTCCAACTAAAACCAAAGTTACTCAGCAAAGCTTCCTGCCCAGCAGCCATGCTGGAGGTCGCAGCGTCCCTCCCTCAGCTCTGTGTGTTCTATGAAGCTTCTCTGAGTAAATCACTTGAGCGCCTCCCCACTTCCGGGGAGAGATGGCTGATAACTTCAAAGCAGACAAGGCCGCAGCTGAGAAGAACTGGGTTGCTTCAAAGGCTGTGACTCTTCCCTGCCTGAAGCTCCCCTTGGACTTTTCTCCCCCATTTCTGGAAAGAAAAAACACACACACACAAATTGCTGTTTAAGCTTACGATGTCCCCAGAGGAAGTCTGTGTTTCTACTTTTAACCTAAAGCCTGAGGATGTCACAGACCCTCTCCACAG
>PVKH010050151.1:0-10027 GCA_004027955.1 Chaetophractus vellerosus | reverse complement strand
CCCGGGGACCTCTCCTAGCGGGCAGACCGCCTTGAGAATGGCAAGCCGCCATGGGCGGGCCGGAGCCCCCGTGGGCAGGGCAAAAAGCTGCCACGGACAGGCAAAAGCCGCCACGGGCAGGGCAGGTCGCCTGCAAATCGAGCACAGCCAGCCACCCGCGAACTGGAGCCGGCCGTGATGGAAGCAGAAGCCGCCCACAGGCGGGGAAAGCCGCGCCTGCAGTGACCAAGTCTCGGCGCGTCGCTGCAACGGGGGGGGGGAAGGGGAGATATGTAATAAAATAAATAAATCTTTAAAAAAAATAAAAATAAAAATAAATCCATGAAATAACCTCATAGTAACATTCAGGCAAGTGCTTGCTTGACCAAACTACTGGACAACATAACCTAGCCGAATTGACACATAAACTTAACCATCCCAGGCTCTGTGCTAAAATAATCTCATTCCCTTACAAAGAAACTTCAAGAACTGGTAATGGTATTAAAGCCAAGAAATGTACATTAGATCAAAGATATAAGGAAAAAATATGTATGAAGCTAGGACCTAGATGAGAACTGAGACCTTGAATTTATATGACAATTCTATGAAGGGTTTACAAGGCAGTAAAGAGGGATTGATAAACTATTCTAGACCACACCTAATGATACATAAATAATTAGTGATATGTGGCTAAATTAATCTGCATAAAATTTACTGAGAATTTGACTTGTTTTCATTTGATTGCGTGGTCTCCTGTCTGGTTATAATACAGGTGCTAAGAAATCACTTCCTTTTCTGAATCTGACACACATTCATTCACACGGACAATTTTTTTACAACTAATTCCATAGGAGGGACTCCTCTCATTTGAATATTGCTAAGCAACCCAGAATTAAACTTACAAAGAAAATGTTAAGCCTCTCTGCTCTCAGTTATGTAAATGAAGCTCTATTTGCCTAAAAAATAATATCAAAAGATATATTATGCTTCACACTCATCTGTTTTAAGATATGTTTTATTTTAAATATAACGGCAACTAGTGTTCATATTATTTAAAATTATAGTAAGTAACTACTTTTCTTATTTTTTAAAGAATAAAACAAAATGGAAGAATCATCTATCACAATACCTGCAAAAATTCTGTGATTATTTGATTCTTACTTTCAATTAGGTTCGTTTTGTTTTATCCAATAAATCTTGCTTTCTTCTTTGATAGCAGCAATTCTAGATAAGTGCTTCGTTTGTTGAAATCCAAAAACCTCATTATTGACAGCTCATAATCTGCATAATCATAGGTCTTTTAACATCTTAATTCTATTTACTTCACATTCATAGGATCCCTTCCAAGCTTAAACACTTAACCTCCCCTATTCAATATAAAATATGAGAAAATTCAGATCTCCTGTCAGTCTAAGAAGGCACGGTCTTTACCCAGCATGGAGATAATTATAGAAAATAATGGAACATCATGAGTGAGACATATTTACATGTACATTTTGAAGTTGGAGAAAATCTGGGCAAACTTCCTTCTTTACCTATTTCAAGCCTTTATACACAATAACCAAAAGAATATCAAATTCCTGTCCTGGGGCACTCTGCCACATTCACTAATGGAATAGCAAGAATCCCCTAAGTACAGGGGCAATGACTAGTGAAGGAGGATGGTCCATTGATGGACCCTTGATATTGATGACTATACTTATGAGCCTTTGCTCTTGAAATTGAAACTTAGCCTAGTGTTGTAGGTTACCTAATACCTACCAGAATCCTCCCTGTTGCTCAAATGTGTCCTCTCTCTAACCCGAACTCAGCATATAAAATTATTTTAGATTATTCACTCTTCTGCCTTTAATTACTTTAATTTTACATGAGTGGGATTTGCCTGGAGATCATGCTTAACCTTCTAATAAAACATACTTAGAATTCTCATTCATTTTTCTCTCTTTTAAATAAAAGTGTTGTTAAAAGTTACACAGTGAGAAAGTTTTTAAAATGCTTTAAGCATAAAATCATATATCTGTTGCTCTGAACAAGAGAATATTTACTGAGAAATCTTTTTAATTTCTTAGAGTTTGAAAAATAAAACTTTATCCTTTATCCCACCACAGGATTCTGTTCATCACATCACAGATGGCAGGGCGACACCATGCTAAGATACAATATATAATGAAATGCATCTTACAGTAAATCTACCTTAGTTAAACCAGGGCCAAACTGAAGAATGACTCTTATTTCAATTATTCCTTAAGCTTTAGCCATGCTAAAAATGGAAAGGGTATGACAGGTTAGGCACAAAGGCAGACCCTTAGGTAAACGAGTAATGCTGACTAGCCCCCAAAAGCTATGTATCACAGCATAAATTGAATATAAGTACTGTCTCCTATCCAGAATTCACACAGTCTACTACTGCAGATATCAAGGAAAGAAAATGACAATTTCTTTTAAGCTATCTGAAATTCAGAAGCCTATGTATCAAGATAAAAAGGAGGGGTGAAAATTAGCAATGTTGTAAGAATCCTATTTGAAGATGTCAATAATTCATTGATCAATAAAAAGGTGGTGAGCAAATGAACCTTGGAATAATGAAAATAAACAATAAAATCCAGGCTGGATGAGCCATATTCATCGTCAGGAAAGGAATTATGGCATTTGGGAAAAATTTTTAAAAACGAGTCTTCACAAAACATAATTCTCTTTCAAAAGATACTATGAAAGCAGCCAATCAAAAACAGTCAAATACATAGACCATTATAATTCGCTGAAGAGGAAGAAATAGATGCGCCAATTCTAGGTTCCCTAAATTCAAAGGAAAAGGTCCCCTTAAACCAGCAAGTGTTTGATGGACCAGTTCATGAGAAGAAAATCTGAAAGTTGTTTTTTGTTTCCCAAAATAATTTTTTAAAAGAAAATCTAAAGAGCCAATGTATAAGAGCAATGTTTTAAGAAATTAGTGGTCTCCACACCTTGAGCCCAAAGGCCAGTAGGCAGATTTCAACAATGGAGATGAAAAAAGCAATAAAGCTTTATACTGAATTAGAGAGAAAATGTATGAAATGCAGAGTAAGAGTCTTCTCTGATAACTGTTCAAATGGTGAATGCCATATATTACCAGCTTAATCACAGACTGATACTCAAAATCTAAATGGTAGTTCTCTAGGTTGGTGGTACCAGAAGGGCACAAAAGTTAATGATCAGGTATCACTTAAATGAAATTTGTGAATTTGTATAATGAGATAATAGAAGATATTGTTGAATTTCAAACTATTTATGTAATGTTTGTTTCATTGATTACAATATGAATTTTTTTTTTTTAAAGATTTATTTATTTTATTACATATCTCCCCTTCCCCCCTGCTGCGGCGACGCGCCGAGACTGGGTCACTGCGCAGGCGCGGCTTTCCCCGCTTGTGGGCGGCTTCTGCTTCCATCACGGCCGGCTTTTCAGTTCGGGGGTGGCTGGCTGCGCTCGATTCGCAGGCGACCTGCCCTGCCCGTGGCGGCTTTTGCCTGTCCGTGGCAGTTTACAATATGAATTTTTAAATAGCATGTTGACTTATACAATAAAGATGCAATATGGAATGGTTCACAATTGAGAAAAAAAGAATTTTGAAAATTTATGACCCTTCTAGAAATCTTATGATTCCTTGAGTTTGGACTTCTAGCCTCAAAACCATGAGCCAATAAATTCACATTCTGTGGAATTGTGCACAGGCGGAGGCTCGGGTGCTTTCAAGAATCAGCTCCACCCGTAACCCACCACCATGGCCAAGGATGGCATTGCTGCTGGAGGTGTAATGGACATTAACAGTGCTTTACAAGAGGTGCTGAAGACTGTCCTTATCCACAATGGCCTAGCACTGGAATCTGTGAAGCTGCCAAAGGCTTAGACAACTGCCACGCCCATCTTTGTGTGCTTGTATCCAACTGTCAAGCTGGTGGAGGCACTTTGTGCTGAGCGCCAAATCAACCTAATTAAGAATGACAACAACAAGAAACTAGGGGAATATTTAAGCCAACCCTTTGCTTGGCATTTGTTTGGCAGCTAGGAAACTAACACAAAACAACTACCTTCTTATGTATCTTTCCAGCATGCATTTTAAAGAAAAGGACTCTAAAGCCTTGGAACTGGGGAGGCATTACGGAAGACAAGAGATCTCTGAGAAACTCCAACTTTCTGTTCAGCACTGTTTGGTGTATGACTTACAAGTAGCTTTATTATTTTTTTTGTAGAGTAATATATCTCTTTAGTCTTGTGTATAACTCTGGAGGATAGGAGATTTATCTTTCAATTTCTTGAAAATTTTCTAGCACCTACAATAATTCACTACTTAATAGCTGCTTAATTAATTGTTTATAATAAAACCAATAAGAAAAAGAACATTGTGTTCAGTAAAATTGCATTAATTTCTCCTTTTATATCACTGTTACAAATGAATAAGCCTAAAACAATCCATAATCTATTGTAAGGAGATATGATTTTACAATAGGAAGCAGCAAATGTAATGTTGAAATACAACAATGGGTCAGGATATTCTCAAACAGATGAGAAAATGCTGTTTAAAGCCTGTGAAAATATTCTCCCAAAAGCTTTGAACACAAACGGATGCCAACATCGTGGATAAGAGCCAAGACAAATGGTTTATAAAATCACAAAAAACATAATGTTTTAATATATACTGTGGTGGTTTGAAGCTGTATGTACCCCAGAAAAACATGCCCTTAAATTTAATCCATTCCCGTGTGAATCCATTGTAAGTAGGGCCTTTAGATGAGGTTACTTTAGTTAAGAAGTTGTAGCCCATCTCAATAAGGATGGGTCTTAATCTTATTACTGGAGACTTTTATGAATTGAGTGAAATCTATGCAGAGAGAAAGAAAGCCACAAGAGGCAAGAAGCTGAACCCTGAAGAGAAGGAAGAGATCAGGAGACAAAACCATGTGGCTTGCCCTGTGATAAGCTAAAAATCCCAGATCACCAGCAGCCAGCCCTGGAACACCACAGTCCTTGGAATGAAAGCATAGCCTTGATGATGCCTTGAATTGGACTTTCTTTTAGCCTCAAAATTGTAAGCTAATAAATTCCATTGTTTAAATCAGTCCATATCATGGTATTTGCTTGAGCCGCCTAAGAAACTAAAGCACCTACAAACATCTGATATTTCAGTCTTCCTAACCTAAATGCCAATCCATGAGGAGTAATTGAATGCCAGTCACAGTTCTCAGTATATTCAGCATACACCTTGATGATAACCAAAAACCACTGGAAATACCAAGTGCTGTTTTTTTATTCGCAACATTCAACACTGTCTAACTTAGAGTTACTCCCCTTGGTCCTGCTGATTTTAGAACAAACCCTAGACTAAATTGATTTACTGTAAAGATCAATCAGCAAATGTCCAGCTAAGCAGACAGTGCTATGCCCATTGACATTGTACAGAAAAAAGACCAAGAAACAATGCACATACAGCTGCTAACTCTAGACCTAGAGTTTCAGGAGGAAATAAATCTGAGGAAATAAAGTCATTACTAATACTTAATTGCTGTTTTCATCTCTGATGTCAACTGTATGCTTTTTTTTCCTCTGACAATAAAAAATTGGAAAGAAAACAATAAATACAGAATAAATCATATGAAAGCTCTATGGAAAACCTTACTGCTTTTCAGTGTAAAGAACTTCACATCAATGGCAAATAAATTGAAAAAAAAAATTGTCAGTTATTTATATTGTTTGTGGCAGAACATGTTAGATGCCTACCCATCCTACTGTCATTTCTTCCTTGCTTATAAAATCATGAAATTTGGTGTTTGCAGTGAGTCCAGCTTCAAGAAATAAATCGTGATTTGTATAAACCAGTATAGTTACACTATTCTCCTTTGACACTGAACTTTTACACTTTAGTACTTCTGGGAAAATTTTTAGCTGAAGCCTACTAAGAACAGATATTGACCTTTTCCTTTCTTTATTGTCTTAAATATTATTTAGGAAGGACATGATGCTTAGGGCTTTAACAACCATCTTGCAGTCATGAAGCAACAAGCCTACATAGACAAACCCAAAATGCTGAGGATTGCCAAGTAGAAAGATCAAAAGAGCCTGGGTCTCTGGTGAAATTGTTGAGCTTCTACCCCAGTCCAGAAACATTATTATGTGTCTTATTTGCTTAAGCCCTTAGTATTTGGGTATTATATGATTCTAGGACTTGTGCTGAAGGATTCTAACTAATATAAAAACAAATAATAAAACCTCAATATCATGAAACAATTTTAAAGAGAACAAAATAGAGGACTTAAATAAAATGTCACCACAACCATATAAACTGAATAGATTATCAAAGGGAACTATAAATATACAGTTACTTTAAGTACCCCATAGTCATCATTTATTCATTTATCATGCATTTCTTAATATCACCAGGCATTAAGTTGGACAATGGAGATAAGAGTGCTCAGAGTCTGGGGAGAAGACATATATTAAATAATTATGCTATTGAATATTTCATTACAATCTGAGACTTCATGTAACAAATATTTATTGAGTTCCTACTATGTACTAGACACTGTTCTGGGCATTGAAGATATTCCAGTTAACAAGTCTCTCTCATGGGGCTTGTGGTCTTGAGTGTGGTGGGAATAAATATGAAAAACAAAATAAATTTAGAAAATAAAATAATCTCTGAGAGTGATAAATACTATTCACATTTTTTTTAAATGGGAAGCTACCTTGGAAAGACTGACCAGGGAATGCCTTTCTAGTGAGATGACCTTTGAAATGATACCTGAAAATTACAAGGATACCAGCGAAGAAAAGATGTAAGGTGAGGGGAAAACAAATATAAAGGTCCTAAACTTGGAACAAGCTTGGCATATTTTAAGAGTAGGAATAAGGCCAGGAGAGTTAACCCTCTGAGAGATAGGGGAGAGTGATAGGAAATGAAGACAGAGGGGCAGATCATGTGAGAACTCAAAGGTCATGGAAAGAAGTAGACGTTTTACTCTGCAAGGGGAAGTTAGAGGATTTTAAGCAGAGGATGACAGAATAGGATTCATGTTTTAAAAGATCATTTTGGCTGTTATGTTGAGAATTAATTGTAAGGGGACAATAAGAGTGATAGCAAAGTAACTTGTTTGCAGCACTCTAGATGGGAAATGATGGGAGCTTCGTGTAAACTGGTACCAGAAAAAACTCACTTGGGTTATATTGTAGCACTTGCTCTGCCTGGATTTGAAGGGATGAGGGAAAGAAAAGAGCCATAGAAGAGTCCTAGAGTTTGGCTTAAACAACATGGCTGGTGGTGCCATTTACTGGAATGGTGATAGAGCATATTGCATTCCTTCCTTCTGCAGGGATCTGTATTCTTTAATGCTTATATTTGCATATGCTTTAGTATTTTCAAAAACAACTCTCATTTTCTCTCATTTGTGCCTCAGAGAAGTCCTATAAAGAAGGCAGCTTAGGTATATAACTATCTTATACAGATGAGGAAACTGAAATCGAAAGAAGTTAAGTGACATGCACCAAACGGCTATTATATTGGAAACAATGTCGATTAGCTTTTGCAGTAATGGTTATCATATAGGAAATTGCCTGTCCCGCAGTTGAATCATACTACCCTTTCTAATACTTCCCACTGCAAATTCTCTTCTATCGTATACAAACTCCCTTCTCTCTGTAATCTCTGAGTCCCAAGCAGAATGGATGGACAGCAGTACTTGAAAGTGTTTGAAGGTCAGGAAATAAAGAGAATGTCTTTGGTGATATATATTACATATGCAAATACATCTCAAACATTAAAAATAATCTCAGGATAATGAATTTGGTGTTTTTTTCTTTCACTTATCCCACTTTTTAAAATTCTCTGTAATGAATATTTTACTTTTATGATAAGGAAAATATATTTATATAGTTATAAAAATAGAGAGGGAAATAGCTCTTGATAGAGTTCCAAGATATCTATCTTATCAGTATATTTGAATTTTCTTCTCATGGGTGCTAGTGACTAAACATGTATGATTATTTCAGTGAAACCCCTCTAATCAAAAAGATGACTGGAGGTCATTTTTCTGGGCAACATTTATTTCAAAATGAAAGATAAATAGACAAAGGAAATAAAAAGTACCTTTACTGATTTTTAAAATGGGATTCTGGGCAATATTCCAAGAACCTCAGTTTCTTCCACAGAGTTTCAAATTCAATACCTAACCCTCATTGTCACCCCAGTGCCTAAAATTAAGCCCCATAATCATCAATTTTTCCAGGGCTATAAACAATCATTAGCAGATCTAAAGCTAGTAAGAGCACTACATAATCTTGAAGTGTGCTTTTAGAAGATAAAATATTGAATTGCAAACATTATAAAAATTAATCAGCATCCTTGTTAAGAAATAATACTTTTTCTCCATCTGCTGTGGTTTTTTACCTGGCTATCTCCTGGTGGGTTTATGGTAGCTACTCACTGGCCTTGTTTTCTTAAGTCACCCTTTTGCAGGAATGGTTCATTACAGGAAAGCAAGAGAAGGCCACTAAAAAGATGACTACAAAGTCATCTCTCCCGTGGGCCTCCCTCTCTGCAAGAAACAACTCTGAATGCATCCTGGATCCATCAATATTTTCATATATTCGGATCACGCCCTGTTTGAATTAACATAAGCACACAAAGTTTCACTGTACCTAGTTCTGCTTCTTTAAACTTACAGTAAGAACAGGGTATTATTATATGAGGCACGCACATTGTTCAGTTGTTTACCCATGCTCTTAGTCAGTGTGTATTATGTGTCACAAACAGGCAGCTGCTAAATGAATTATACATAAAGATGTTTTTCTAGATTACTCTTGCCTGTATATATAACATAATTTAGGTCCTCACACATTCTGGTCCTTAATTCTTTTTATAGAATTGAATCATTACCCTGTTCTTTTAGTGCTTCAAAAGTCTGTTTTTCAAATATGGTATAAAGGTAAAATCTCTTTAAGGGAAGGCAACATTTTTAATTTAAGAGTTTATAGCAAATATTTTTCTAAAAGCTCAGACTTCTTGTTTTCCTCAGGAAAGTTTTCTGGCTATGGCTCTTAGTAAGTTGAAAATACATTTGCTTTTAAAAGTAATTGCTACTAAAAGAAAAACATGAATTCAATCGAACCAAGCTATACTCTCCTGAAAAGTAACTAACAAAGAAGCCTAGTGGTAAACGCTTATACCCATATCTCCACCCTGCCCTCCATAGGGTTTCATAATCAATGCATTCCATTAACCCAATATGGATATGGTGTTAATCAGTGGTGAAGAAAACACTATAGATATAATATGGTAGAAATAACAGTGTGTTATAATCCTGGGGCTCTAGTTTTAATCATTGTTTGGCCATAATTCAGTGAACAAACTTGGGTCATTAATTTAAAATCTTTCTGCCTCAGTTTTGACATCTGTGAATAGAATTAAAACCACCCACACTCTATAGAAATATCATAAGAACCAATAGGATAATAAATATGATAAAGTATGGGTCAAAGTCTCTATTGAAACTAATAACATAAGATTCATCTGGCAATAGAAGAACTTTTACCATTGATGTCGAGGCAGTGGCCACCAGAGGTTTTAGGGGAGGGTGAGGGAAAAATAAGTGTAATATGGGAGTATTTTCGGGACATTGGAATTGTCTTGAATGACATTGCGATGACGGATACAGGCCGTTATATATTTTGTCATAACTTACAAAATTGCACGGGACAGAGTGTAAACTACAATGTAAAATATAATCCATGGTGAGTGGCAGTGCTTCAATATGTGTTCATCAATTGTCACAAACACACCACACTAATGAAGTATGTTGTTAATGTGGGAAAGTGTGTGAGGGAGAGTGGGGCATATGGGATTCCCCTATATTTTTTGTGTAACATTTATATAATCTAAAGTTTCTTTAAAATAAATTAATTTTTAAAAATCACCTGAGACAGTCATTGAAAATGCAGATTCCGAATTTCCAGTCCTAGAGATTCATTTCCATTCAGTTGGTCTGGAGGGAGGTATAACAAAGTGTGATCTAGAAATCT
>PVKH010050150.1:0-10028 GCA_004027955.1 Chaetophractus vellerosus | reverse complement strand
ATGGGTGGCTCTGCTCCATATTTTGTGGGCAGCAGTGCTCCATGTTTTGCGGGCTGCCCGGCTTCCGTGCTTTGCAGACGGCAGCTCCGTGTTCCACGGGTGACTTTGCCATGCCCGTGGGGGCTCCGCCCTGCCCATGGCGGCTTTTTGCCTTGCCCATGGCGGCTTTGCCCCACCCATGGCAGCTTGCCTTTCTCAAGGCCATCTGCCCGCTCGGAGAGGTCCCCAGGAACTGAACCGGGGCCTCCCATGTGGTGTACCGGTGCCCTTATCCACTGGGCTATCTAGCCGCCCCCCTAAAGTAATTCTTGATAAGTAAACTGTTGCTTGATAAATGAGCTCTTTGCCCAGGTGAATAGACAATTGAGGAATTTCCTGAACAACCAGTAAAATTAATTATTTTCCAAACCTCCCTCATATTAATCAGACTTTAGCTAAACTTGCTCTGGCTGAACTGGTGCTAATCTGATAGAAACAGCAGGGGTAAAGGAGTCTACAGGAAGCTTGAGGGCTTTCTAAGAAATGTATCTTTAACTGCAATGCTTTGACCCTTGTCTAAGATAATCTCCAGCTTTCTGGAAGTCCTGATAAAAGGAAAAAAAAGTCAAAGTTGTACCTTTTTTAATGACTTGTTTTATTATAAAACCCTGTATGCCTGGTCTTTTGTGCATAAGAAAATATATTTTTTTATTTTTTAGACCTTCCCTGTATTGATCTTTCCTGCCCTGTCCTAACAATTACTGGAGTATTGGCCAATAAAATTAGTCTCTAGCAGAACAGTTCCAAACACAATGCAAAGCTTGGTTTCTTTGAGAGACTGAATGAGTCTTTTCTAGGATTCTTTACATTATTTGTCCTTTTCTAGCCTCATCATGCCTTCCTCCCTTTTATAGACTCTTCTGGTTTCAATTAACTCTAATTATGGGTTTTATTTTTGATGCTCAAACTGCTGCTTCTTTACCTCTAGCAGCTCCCCTCTTCTGGGTGGACTCTCAGGAACCTCTGAAATCATCTTTTCTTTCTGATAGGATGTATATCTTTGACTTTTCTTGACTTTGACTTCTCCCACTTCAAAGACAGCATGAGGAATGCTCCAAGGACTCTTGTTTCTTTTAGTAGAGAATAATAGCATTAGAGATCAAAACCTGGAACTGAGTGCATATCAGATAGACTTACACAACCATTGTTGGTAGATAGGATGGTATCAGAAAGCAGGCTACTTATTTCATAGTGGAAAAGCAGAAAAAATGATCTGTTAGATTTGTTTTTTTTTTTTCAGTGACCTGTTTTTTTTTTTTTAAATCAATGTTGATATTAACTAAGATGTTTCTCTAAACTATGTTCTAGTATGAAAGCTTATGGATACATTGTTATTTTCTTTTTTCACTTGTGTTCTAGTTTGCTAACACTTCACAAAGCAGATACCATAAAATAGGTTGGCTTTTAACAGTTGGAATTTGTTGGCTTACAAGCTTACAGTTTCAAGGCTGAGAAAAATAGCCAAATCAAGACATCATCAGGCATCCCTTTCTCCCAGAAGACTGGTTGCCAGAGATCCTGGACTCTTCTGCCACATGACTAGGCACATAGCTTCTGCTGGTCTCTCCTTTCTCTTCTGGGTTTCCTTGTTTTCAGCTTCTCGCTTCCATGGCTTTCTCTCTCTCTGTCTGAACTTCATTCTCTTATAAAGGATTCCAATAAGAGGATTAAGACCCACCCTGTATGAGGTGAATCACATCTTAATTTATGTTAAGATCCTACCCACCAAAAGATCCTATTTACAATGGGTTCACACCCACAGGAATGGATTTACTTTAAGAACATACTTTTCTGGGGGTTCATACAGCTTCAAATCATCACAACTTTTTTCAACATTCCATGTTATAATATATTTTATAAAACGTTTAAATTACAATGTTGAATGCTCAACATGACTAGCTATTAGGGAAATATGGATCAAAGCTACAATGAGATATTATTTCACACCTTGCAGAATAGCCATTTTTTTTAAAAAATAGAAAACTAGAAACTAGAGGATGTGAAGAAACAGTTTACTATTGGTAGAAATGTGAAATTGTGCAGCCTTTGTGGAAGACAGTTTGGTGGTTCCTCAGGAAGTTAAATCTAGAACTGCTGTATGATCTGGCAATCCCACTATTAGGAATATATTCAGAAGAACTGAAAGCAAGGACACAAACAGATATTTACACACCAATGTTCATAATGGCATTATTCACAATTGCTAAAAGACAGAAACAACCTAAGTGCCCATCAACTAATGAATGGATAAACAAAGTATGGCATATACATATGATGGAATATTATTTAGCTGTAAGGAGAAATGAACTTGAGATGCATACAACGACATGGGTGAACCTTGAGGATATTACATTGAGTGAAATTATCCTGACACAAATGGACTAATATTATATGGTCTCACTGATATGAGCTAAATATGATGAGTAAATGTATAGAGTTAAACTATACAGTATAGGTTAATAGGAGACAGAATGTGTGCTGAGAAGGGGAGCTGATGCTGAATGTATGTAGAATGCTTAATAAGGTTGATTGTAAATATGTGGATAAGGATAGAGTTGATGGTAACACATTATAATGAGTGTAACTAACACTGCTGACTTATAAATGTGATTGTGGCTGAAAGAGGTAGTATAAGGAGGTTAATGTTAATTAAAAAACAGCTAAAAGATAATGTAGGGACAGTATAACAGTGATTTCGGTGGTAGATGAGGATTGTGGTTGATAATACAAATACAAGAATGTCTCTCTATTATAAGGTGTTAAGAATATGGTGATACATGGGAAAAATACAACTGATGTAACTTATAGACTATAGTTAACAGTAATATTGTAATATGTTTGTAGCAAAGGCAAAGAAGGAACTATAATCAATGCTAAAGGTAAAACAAAAAGAATATGGGATTTAGTTTTCTGAGATGTGAATATGATCAAACTTTTTTTTCATTTTCTTCATTATCAAGGAGACCTTGGTCATGTCCCTTAACCAATCTGTGGCCATTTATTCATCTTTCTGAACACTGGAGAAACAATTTAGTTAGTTTTTAGGATTAAATAAGATAAATGTGCCTGGACTGGATTTTTTTTAAGGAGGTACCAGAGATTAAAATTGGGACCTCATACATGGGAAGCAGGCAATCAGCCACTGAGCCACACCCACTCCCCTGGACTGGATTTTTAGAAGTAATGCTTCCATAATTTTTAAGCTGCCTTTTTTCTGTTATTTATTTTTTGAAGTTAAAATTTACTAATTTTGAAAAAAAAGTACAGTGTCGACCCCAAACTTTAGAAGTTTATTGCTCTTTCTCTTTTTTACCTTTTTACAGCTACCTAGGTTTGGCTCCAAAGCATGTGAAACCACATGATCCCCTCGACAGCCTCATTTGACCACTAATTTTCTGAAAAGAAAAAGGAATTCCAAACTTTCTCCAAAGGAAAACTAAAGAATACATACAACAGGGCACCTGTATCTCAGCTAAAGTCCCCTTCAAGTCTTTGAGGTTTTACCTAAACTTTCCTTTAAGTTTTTGTTTTTATGGGCAATAGGATTTTACTTATATCTTATCCCAAATATCTTTATTTTGAAATCCACTATCTTTATTAAAAGTGTTTGGGTAAATACTTATTATTATTATTAAACACATATATTAATTATCATTATATAATTATTATATATTCCAAATTTTGAATAGGCTATTTAAGAATTTAGAAAATACAGCCTACAACTGTGATAATATAATTGTCATAATCCTTCAAAACAGTATATAGGTCTGTATTTTTATAATATTGTCTAAGTTTTAAAAGAATCAGCTCATAAAGGACACATTTTTGCTACAGTGCATTTAAGTTACAGTTTTATATTCACATTACATATAGGTGTTCCCCCAATGTAGCAGTTTGCTATTATTGACGAATTCCAAAAAGAAATATTGATCATGTTTGTAAACTGGTCTGTCCCTCTAGGTGTGATACCCTTTGATTGTATTAAATTCAGATGTTCACTTTTACTTGATCAAATTAAGATTAGGACTTTGATTTGGACACATCAGTAGGAAGTTGAGTCCCTGTCCCCTTGGTCGTTTCACATAGAAAACAACAGGCAGAGGAGAGAGTTTTAGTTTTTGACGCTGGAGCCCCAGGGAGAGAGCCAAGCTGTTTGCCTGATAGTTTATAGCTGGCCTTGTGGAGAGAGCAGAGCAGCTGAGCCTGGAAAAAGATGAGCCCTGGGCAGAGAGACAAGCCTTATACCAGCCTACAGCTAAGATCAGAAGAAGCTAGGACCATGGAGCCTTAAGAGGAAGGCTGAACCCTCACAGAGACCAGCAGCCATCTTGCTCCAACACATGGCAACAGACTTTGGTGAGGGAAGTAACTTACTCTTTATGGCCTTGTGATCGTGAGCTTCTACCCCAAATAAATACTCTTTATAAAAGCCAAAATTCAATTATTAAATTTACAGAATAAAGTTTTAAAAGATTAAAAAGCCAAGAGATTTCTGGTACTTTGCATCAGCACCTCTTTGGCTGACTAATACAGAATTTGGTACCAGGAGTGGGGTGGTGCTTTTGCAATTACCAAAATGCTGGAACAGTTTTGTAAATGGGTAAGGGGCATTTTTTGGAGGAATTGTGACATGCTTGAAGAGACTGTTGGTAGGAATATGGATGTGAAAGAGACTTTTTATGAGGCCTTAGAAGAAAATGATGAAACTATTTTGAAAACTGGAGAAAGGTGATCCATGTTTTAAAGTTGCAGAGAACATAGTAAGATTAACTCCTGATGTTTTATGGAAGACAGAGTTTGAAATTGGTGCACCTGGGCATTTAGCTGAAGAACTTTCCAAAATAAACTCAGAGGGAAGCAGCTGTGGCGCAAGCAATTGAGCTCTCATTTACCATATGGAGGACTTGGGTTCAATCCCTGGGGCCTCCTGGTAAAAAAAAAAAAAGAAAGAAAGAAGTCATCCCAGACCTTGGTGAGTGGATACTCACACAGAAAATGTCATGGCAGAGGAGAGAGTTTTGATGCCGGAGGCCCGGGAAGAGAGCCTATGCCACATAAAAATGGTAAAAAATAACAGATGAAATTAATTTTAATAAAATATTTTATTTAGCTCAATATATTAAAAATATCATTTCAACATGTAATCAATACACTAAAAATGAATTAGTTAGATATTTTACAGTCTTTTTTTTTGGGGGGTACTTAGTCTTCAAAATCTATTATGCAGTTTACACTCACAATACCTCTTAATTCAAACTAACCACATTTCAAGTGCTGAATAGCCACATTGGACTAGTGGCTACCAAGAGACTGACTAAACAAATGGACAATGACCTGGAAACTCTGACCTACTATCAGCAGTAACTGGTCCAGGAAAGGTTGACCCACTACCTGGAACTATTGGTCCAGGAAGCTGGCCATTATCTACAGCAAACATCCCAATAAGACAAATTACAATTCCTATAGCAATTCATTGAAAATAGCCAGGATTTGTTCAATAACTGGCAGCTTCTTTAATTTTTGCCCCTGCTTCCAACTTACAACCAACCGGAGAAAGCCAAATATGCTCCCCTAACCAATCCTCCCTTCTAATTAGCTGTCTCCAGCTTCCCTATACAAACAGCCTCCAATTAGATCCAAGTCCTCCTTTTTCTCACTATCAAGCTTTCCCACTTGTCCGCCTGCCTTTGAGTCTCTGCCAAATGCAAGTGATGGTGGTTGACTCCCTTGCTATAGCAAGCTCTGAATAAATAGCTTTGGTTTATTCTCATTTGGGTATCCTTCACTTATTCCAAACTACCATGTTGGACAGTGCAGGCTTAGTTAGCTTCTGTCACCAATGCAAGTGGCCACCAAGGGGGAGAACATGAAAATACCTCATTCTCTCACCCTCACATTGCTTTGGAATAGTACAGAGCCTGCTTTCCCTTTCAAGTGTTCTATATTCAGAGCATCTAAGTCTGTATCTTCTCCCTCCACATTTTCAGGGTGGATTTTTTCACCAATATCTGGGAAGTGCGGCTTTGGTTCCATTAAGTCTCAAAAGACTCCCTCTCTTGACGCAGAGAAAAATGAACACAGCAAGAACAAGCAGAAAGGGGGGATGTATAATAAATAAAAATAAATCTTTCAAAAAAAAAAAAAAACTCCCTCTCACCTCTCTAATTGCTTCTTTCAACAAAACTAGGTTGGAACTGTGTGGGTTGGGTCCACAACTTGCTTGGATCTCTCTGCATAAGCTCCAGCACAAACTCTGGCTCTTTTCCCATGTTCCTTGTTCTAGAACTCCTGAAACTATTTTTCTATAATAAAACAGATTTTTTTCCTCTTTTCAATATTATTCGTTTAATATCACCCGTTTAAATAGCATTTTAAAGTCTTCTTTAGCACTCCCCACCTTCTACAGCAACTCTATCCCACCTGTCATTTTATTTCCCAGGTCAGAAGCCATGGATTCAAGCTTAGGTTCTAAAATGACCTGAAAAAAACAAAGTGTATATATTTATTTGTGTGTATTCCACCAAGTCCTCCAAAATTGTGAATATTAATGAGACCCCAGGACTACTGCAAGCCTCCCTAAATTAACCAAGTTCAGGAATGTACACCCCCACATTTCCTATCCCCTGAACAGTTAGGTGGGACCAAACAACTAAACTAGTTAATGGGCTGAAGGATTTAATGCCAGTGTGTAACCTTCTAGACTGCAATTACCAATATGGTAGCCACTAGCCATATGTGGCTATTGAGCACTTGAAACGTGACTAGTCTTAGTTGAGAGATGCTGGTAAGTGTAAAATACGATTGAATTTTGAAGACTTATTGCAAAAAGAAAGTATATTATCTTTTTAATAACTCTTAAAAATTTTATTACCGTAGCATATAAATAACATAATTTTGCCATTTTAGCCATTTTAAATGTACAATTTAGTGACATTAATTACATTCACAATGTTATGCAACCATCACTACCATCCAAAACTGTTCATCATCCCAAACTGAAACTCTGTTCATAATAAGCATTAACTCCCATTCCTCTCTCCCTATAGCCCCTGGTAACCTCTTCTACTTTATGTCCCTATGATTTTACTTATTCTAGATATTTCATGTAAGTGGAATTTTACAATATTTGTTCTTTTGTATCTGACATTTCACTTAGCATATTTTCAAGGTTCATCCATGTTGTAGCATATATCAGAACTTCATTCCTTTCTATGGCCAAATAATATTCTGTTGATGTATACACTACATTTTGGTTTTGTGTTGCTTCTGCCTTTTGACTATTGAGACTAATGCTGCTATGGACATTGGTGTACAAGTATCTGTTTGAGTCCCCTTATTAAATTCTACTGAATTGTTTCCACACCATTGCAGAATTTTAGATTCCCACCAGCAATATTTTTCCACATTCTCCTCAACACTTACTATTATTATTATTTTTTAAAATAATAGTCATCCTAGTGGGTGTGAAATAGTTTCTCATTGTGGTCTTGATTTGCATTTCCCCAGTGGCTCATGATGTTTTATATCTTTTCATGTGCTTTTGACCATTTGTATATCTTCTTTGGAGAAAAGTCTATTTAAGTCTTTTGTCTATTTTATTTTTTTAAAGATTTATTTTATTTTTTGTCCCCCCCCCTCGTTGTTTGTGCTCACTGTCTGCTTGTTGTATGCTCTCTGTGTCTGCCCGTCTTCTTTTTTTAGAAGGCATGGGGAACAAAAGCCAGGACCTCCCAAATGGAAGGGAGATGCCCAGTCACTTGAGCCACATCTGCTTCCCCTTTTGTCCATTTTAATTGGGTTGTTTGTCTTCTTGTTGTCCAGTTGTCGGAGTTCTTTATATATTCTGGACATTATTCAGGCAGTGGAAGTCCTCCACATTGCCTTTCTTTTTTTAGAATGCTTTTAGCTATTCAGATGCACTTTCCCTTCCAAATAAATTTGTTAATTGCCTTTTTTATTTCTGTAAATAATTTTTATTGGCATTGCATTGAATCTATAAAACAGTTTGGGTCGGATTGACACTTTCATAATACTTAGTCTTCCAATCAATGAACACAGATTGTCTTTCCATTTGTTTAGGTCTTTTTTATTTCTTTTAGCATTGCTTTGTAGTTTTCTGAATATAGGGCCTATATTTTTTGGTTAAATTGATTTTTAGGTATTTGAGTCTTTTTGCTGCTATTGTAAATGGAATTTTCTTCCTGATTTCCTCTTCAGTTTGCTCAATACCAGTGTACAGAAACATTACTGATTGTTGCATCTTGATCTTGTATCCTGCACTTTGCTGAATTCATGTATTAGCTCAGGTAGCTTTGTTGTAGACATTTCAGAATTTTCTTAATATAGGTTCATGTCATCTGCAAAGAGTGAGAGTTTTGCTTCCTCTGTTCCTATTTGGGTGGCTTTTTTTTCCTGTGTAATTTCTCTAGCTAGAACTTCTAGCACAATATTGAATAACAGTGCTGACAGTGGGCATCCTTGTTTTGTTCCTGATCTCAGAGGGAAAGCTTTCAACCTTTCCTCATTGAATATGAGGACGGTTGTGGGTTTTTCATATATGCCCTTTATCATACTGAGGAATTTTCTTTCTATTCCTATCTTTCAAAATCTTTTTATCAAGAAAGGATACCGTATTTTTTGAATGCCTTTTCTGCATCAATTGAGATGATCATGTGTTTTTTTCCCATCAATTTGTTAATGTGGTATATTACTTTAATTGATTTACTTACATGGACCCAGCCTTGCATACCAGGAATAAATCCCACTTGGTCATGGTGTATAAGTCTTTTCATATGCTCCTAGATTCAATTTGCAAATATTTTGTTGAGAATTTTTGCATCTAGTTTCATTAAAGAGATTGGTCTGTAATTTTCTTTTCTTGTAGTATCTTTATCTGGCTTTGGTATTGGGGTGATGTTGGCTTCAGAAAATGTGTTGGTTAATTTTGCATCCTCTTCTATTTTTTGGAAGAGTTTAAACAGGGTTGGTGAAAATCCTTCTTGAAATGCTTGGTAGAACTCACCTGTGAAGCCATCTGGTCCAAGACTTTTCTTTGCTGGGAGATTTTTGATAATTGAGTCAATCTCTTTAAATGTAAGTGATTTGTTAAGTTCTTGTATTTCTTGTAGTGTTGGTGTAGGTTGTTTTGTGTTTGTAGGAATTTCTCCATTTCATCTAGATTGCTTAGTTTGTTGGCAGATAGTTTCTCATAATATCTTCTTATTATCCTTTTCATTTCTTTGGGGTCAGTCATAACTCCCGCCCTCTGCCCCCCGCCATTTCAGTTCTAATTTTATTTATTTGCATCTTTCCTCTTTATTAGTCTAGCATAGGGTTTGTCAATTCTATTGATCTAATTAGAGAACCAGCTTTTTTGTTGTTGATTTTCTCTACTGTTTTTTTTTTTCTCAATTTCATTTATTCTGCTCTGATCTTTATTATTTCTTTCCTTTTGTTTTCTTTGGGAATGGTTTGTTGCTCTTTTTCTAGTTTTTCCAGTTGCTCAGTTAGATCTTTTATACTAGCCTGTAATGGTTTCAGAGTTTTATTTAATTATGAATTCCAAAAATATAGATTGGATTGTTCTTGTAAACTAATCTGTTCATCTGGGCATGATTGAGTTGTGATAAGGGCATTAACTGGGCCCGGCCCCTCAGTGGGTGTGGTCTCAAGTATAAAG
Organism: Chaetophractus vellerosus; assembly: GCA_004027955.1. Classification (NCBI taxonomy): domain Eukaryota; kingdom Metazoa; phylum Chordata; class Mammalia; order Cingulata; family Chlamyphoridae; genus Chaetophractus; species Chaetophractus vellerosus. The sequence goes on along the minus strand of PVKH010050150.1, from coordinate 310 downwards.
GCTAGGCAGCAGATTGAGAGCAGAGATTTAGAGAAGCAGATTTGAGAAGCAGTTCTGATGTTGGAGTGAGCCGATTGCTGGATAGTCTACAGCTGGCCTTGTGGAGAGACCCAACGCAGAGAGTCTCATGGTCTACAGCTGAACTTGTGGTGGAAGCAGAAGCTAAGCCCGGAGAGAAACGCAGCCCCGGGAACAGAGGAACCCAAAGGCCTGAGCCCTTGCAGACGTCGGCAGCCATCTTGCTCCAACACGTGGACTTGGGTGAGGGAAGAACTTTATGCTTTGTGGCCTGGTAACTGTAAACTTCTAC
>PVKH010050149.1:0-10027 GCA_004027955.1 Chaetophractus vellerosus | reverse complement strand
CATGCACTGCCTATGGCACTGTTTTATGCCTTTAGGATAGGGTGAAAGGCTGGGAAAATTAACACAAAAACTATACTGAGGGAAGTGGATGTATGGTTCGGTTCCCAGGGCCTCCTAAAGAAGACAGCGAGCTGGCGCGATGGGCAGACATGGCAAGCTGACACAACAAGAGACACAAGAAGAAAACAATGAGAGACACAACAAAGCAGGGAGCAGGTCCCCGTGCCTCCTAAAGAGGATGAGCAGGACGTTGAGCTGGTGTGAAAGGCAGGCACGATGAGCTGATATGACAAGAGACACAAGAGGAAAAACACAATGAGAAATATAACAAAGCAGGGAATGGAGGTGGCTTAAGTGATGAAGTGTCTTCCTCCAACATTGGAGGTCCCAGGTTCAGTTCCCAGTACCTCCTAAAGAAACAAAGAAGACAAACAGGCACAGCAAGTGCAAACTACAAGGGGGTGGGGCGAGATAAATAAAATAAATCTTTTAAAAAACCAAAAAATTATATTGAGGACATTATAAATATAACTCAACCCAAGTTGAGGCCTCTCCATGTCTGATTTATACCTGTTCTGGATCTAGTTAGTATGTGTTATTTTGGCAAGTTGGTTAGCAAAAAGCCCCCTTTTGTGACCCCCAAACTTAGTGTTTCCTGCTGTGGAAAGCAATATTAGTCTTGAGGCTATATTGACAACTGCTTGCCAGGAAAGAGATTTCACTCACTATAACTTGAATTCACTAGTAAGAAAATGCAGAGACTCAGTCTGCTTTCTCTCTACAGGTCCAATCAAGATACATTTTGGGGGGCTTGCACAGATAAATTTCTAAAAAGCAACTCAAATGGTAAGTTTTTCATTGACATTCAGTATCGACATCATAAAGATGTGAAGATTAAAGGAGTTTTTAATCCATTGTAAATGTTTAGAACAATACGACATACAGCATTGAGTAAATAGTAGCTGTATTTTTATGAAGACATGGACTAAGCTACCAATGGAAATGAAGATAGAGAAGGAATGTATATTTCATCAAGAAATTCCAAGTGAACATAGTAACTGACAGGATATAGAGGATATGGCAAAACCAGAAACATCCTCGGGTAAAACATAGATCAAAACAACTCAACCTTCATTCCCTCCCCTTTGTTTTTTTTTTCTTCCCCCAGAAACTGTAAATCATTCAATTGTCAATCACCAAGGTACTTCCATTTAGAAAAGAATCAAGAATCAGAAAACTTTCCAATTCTTCAAGTCTAAATGTTTTAACCCAGTTTCATACTGAGGACAAAACACTCTAAAGGAACAAATAATGCAACAGCACTCACTTTTTTTTTTTTTTAAGGAGGCCAGGGATTGAACCCAGGGCCTCGTACATGGGAAGCAGGCATTCAACCACTGAGCTACACCGGTTCCCCTCAGTTTTGAAGCAAGCTAGTTAGGGAATCAATAGATGGATCTGGAACCTGGCAAGAAGTCCAAGATGGCTGCTGGAAGAACTTGCAAGATTCCCCCATTCGGAACAAGATTTCCTCCAGAAGCCAGAAGGCCCAGATATTTTCCAGGGGCCTTATCATTGGGCCCTCCCAGGGGATGGATGGGTGGGGTAATCAATCAAAACAGCAAACAGCTGGGACTCCTCCCCTGTTATTAGCAAAGGTGCAATAATTAATGGTTCAAAAAGCATCTGTACCAGCCTTTTGACCCCTGTTCTTGCCTATTGCCCAGTTTTGGCCTTCTTTGCCCCTGCCTGGTACAACATGCAAGTAAAACCTGGGCATTTATAATCTACAATGGGGAATTGTAGTCTGTAAATTGGCCCTCTTTATCATTCTTCAGCCCCTTTCTTTTCTACCTGGGACCCATGATCTGTTATTTTCTCCCATTTCTCTTCTCACCACTCCTTAATAAATTGCTAGCCTGACTAACCCAGCTTGCTCTCGAAATTCATTTCTTGTAGCTTCGTCAAGAACCTAGAGAAATCCAACTACACTTTTTTTTGAGAGAAGTTCTCTTATACATTCTCTAAGAAATAGGTATAAAGCTGAGTTCATAGTCACTACTCAGAGGTGACAGAGAAGCTGATGAACAGAGCTGAAGGAAAGTTGTTCAGGTAATCAAAACACCACACTTCCATTTAGACCCCTTAATAGTTGCCTAATATTTTTTAAGTAACAGAAGCTGTAGGTTTACAAAAAAAACATGCAGAAAACATAAGAGTTCCCATATTACCACCCCCCATTATTTATACCTTGCATTACTAGTGTGGTACCTTTGTTACATTTGATGAAACAATATTATTATAATTGTACTATTAATTATTGCCCATGGTTTACACTAGGGTTCCTTGTTTGCACAGTACAGTCCTGTTTTGTTTTGTTTTTATTTTTATTCTAGTAATATATATACAACCAAAATTTCCCCTTTTAGCCACATTCAAATATCTAATTCAAGGCTAATTTTGTTCACACTGTTGTGCTACCATCACCACTATCCATTATCAAAACTTTTCCATCAACTCAAATAGGATAATTTAAGCATTAACTCCCTCTTGCTGTTTTTCTGCTGTGCAACAGGTTCCAATGCCTGAAGCTACAGGATTCCTTATCTTCACCCAGAGTAACACAGCTCAAAGTCCTGCAACACCTTAGCAACACTTTATTGTCTTGAGGCTGACAAGAATAGAGAACAGAAAGTCTGAGGTGAAAATAGGGAAAAAAAACAACCCCTATGCTTTGGTTACCCTTTTGGACTCTAAGTATCTTTTCCCCAAGGAATGAGAGAATCTAAGTCTTGTGTAAGTGGGGAGGTACTGAATACCACAGAGATACTAAAGGCTATTTTAACTCTACTACTCCAAATTCCTAAATTGATATTTAAGCCCCCAGCTGCCCTTCTCTGGAAGTTGTCACTATTAGGAGAAGTAATAACTTTAAAATAACTCGTAGGTATTTATGAGAAAAGAACATTTATGATGACAAATCCAACTCATAAAATCTTGGAATTTTAGATATAAACTATTCTACACTGATGTTAACATTTCATAAACTATCAGCATACTGCCCAAACCACTACTCTGACCTACTGGTACTTCATACTCCTCATTGAAACAGGACTATAAATTCTACCCTGACCTAGAATCTCAACAGCCCATCCTGAATAATTTGTAAGAAACAAGTAGTTTCAAAGTTTCTCATGGAACTGTCTGCTGTTAATTCACAATCAAGTCTTCTTAATCTTTTTGGAATCATGGCCCCTTTTCAGAAACTAATGAAAACTAACGGACGCTCTCCATAGGAGAGTCTTTCTCAAGTTTTTTTTTGTTTTTTGTTTTTTGTTTTTTACATTATCACCCCCTAGGAAGCCTTTTAGACATTGTTTTCCTAATCATCCCCCCATGAAATTTTAATACCACAGATATATTCTATATCTGTTTAGGTACCGTGGCCCTTTGAGAGATCCAAACCATTGTAAAATCTAATATATTTTCACACACTGTCCCCCACCAAAGAACCAGTTACTGACCCCACTGGGAAATGGGTTATACTCAAATGGCAAGTCTTCAGATGTACAATCACAAAATACTGCATGTGAATTTAGGGGCTTCAGATGAAGCGAGAGACCCAGGTAAGATTCATAGCCAACACCTCCCAGAAATTAAACATGTACTTCAAATAAATTTCAAACTCCAAAGCTCCTCAGCCTCAGAATCCATGTTTCAGCATTCCTTCACAGGGTGTTTTCAAAAGGATCTTGTCGGAGACACGCATGCAGTGACATTTCTGACCTGGCTTGTACAATGAGAGCCATAATCCATATTCCACAGCTTCTGGGGTCATGTGACTAGTGGGCCATGGCCTCCTGGGGCCCATGAAATCATTTCCCCTTGACTCCTGTGGGGCCCTCTCCCCCCTCACATGAACCACAGACTACCTCGTACAGCCTGGGGCCTTTCCATCAACCTCAGGACATCCCAACAGAGGCCTGCTGCCTGGCCAAGCCCTGAGTGCAAATGGCTCTGAAGTTGGGTAAAATGAGAGGAAGTGGGGAGTGGAAGTGTGGTGGGCAAAGAGGAATTCACTTTCTCCATCACAAGCTGAGCTGGGTTCCCAAACGCTGACCAGGACAAAGACACAAAGAAACATCTGGTGGAAAGGGGCCACTCTCCCTCAGTAAACCTAAAAGCAAGGACCTCAACATTCTTTAGGGACTGTCACCAGTGAAGCTCAAAGTCCATGTTTTCAGCACCAAGCACACCAATCAAACGTATATGTATCTGTCATCTGATTATTGTACTTCTTCCCCTCACCATGTAACCGCCATGGATGAGGGCTGTCTGTTTGTTCGATGTTCTACTTCCAGGGCCTAAGACAGGGCTTCACACTTCACAGGTGCTCAATAAGTATTTGTTGAATAAATCAATGAAGACACGTTTCAAACTGTCTTGTAACTAAATTGCCCTGGCTTCAAGGACAAGCACCTCTTCTGTAAAGGCTAAGAATAATATAAGGCACAATAAAGGACTTTTTAACAGCTTAAAAAAAAAAAAAGGAATAATATAAGGTACTACTTTGGAGAAGTCCCACCTGGCCACCAGCAACAGCTGCATTTTCTCTCTTAACTATGATCTTATCGATCCTATCTTTGACCACCATATTCACTCTATCCATGAGGATGAGGAGGAAGGGAAGGAAGGTGGTATCTAATAATATGCTTGGTGGATATTTGGGGAACAGTTCACCCTTTTAGTCAAAGTTCTGGGGAAATTGTAATTGACCCAAGAGGTTAGTGGAAACTGATGCTCCCTTGAAAGTGAGGTAGAGGCTCTCAAATGAATGCTGCTGCGCTCATCTCCAGTGGAAATTCTCAAGAACAATCAACAAAGGACCATGAGCCAAGTAACCACTAACACAAGTTCTGATGTCCAAGGCTGGCACAAACTTGGCAGCAATAACCTAGATTTCACACAGGCCCAGCAGAAACTACACTTAACTAACTACTCCCAAAGGAATCCTAGATGTTCTCTCTCTCTCTTTTTTTAAGCGATTTTATTGAGACATTCATATACCATACAATCCATCCAAAGTGCACATTCAGTGGGTTTTGGTATGATCACAGAGTTGTGCATTCATCACCACAATCAATATTAGAGCATTTTCATTACTCCAAAAGAAATACCCACTCCAACCCCTTAGTAGTTACCACTCAATCCTTCTATCCATCCCCTGCCATATATATCTGCTAATCTAATTCCATCCCTAGAGGTTCTCTCCTGAAGAAAAAACACATTGCTGGCCTTATATTGATCAAAATGATATATTTCAGGGTTTTCCAACTACCAGAACTTATCACCAGGGAAAAGATTTTTAAAAACATGCATATTTGTGGCCAACTGATAAGGAGTTTCCCCTCAACAGCACTCACTGCACTGCATAATTTTCAAAGAGCAGTTATGTGTTCTCTACCCTCCCTGACTGAATGGACCATATTCTTAAAGTGGGATCCCAACTCAAATGTCTCCAGATACAATCGGAAAGCAGGTCACTGAGATGAGGCAGGCCAAGTGAATAAAACAGAGTGGGAGGACTGGGGTCAACTGCAGAGTACACATCCTGTCCAAAAGGGACACTGGGTTCCAGCCCATTGTTGCCATATAGAAACACAGGCCTGGCACTGCCAGGCCTTCAGGTTTTTCAGGTGAAGCCCCAAATCCTAGTTTTTAGTCAAAATTCCCAATTCTGGAAACTATTTAGGTCAAATAAAGCCTGTTATAGGGCTCCTGGGGGGCAATGACTTATAACCTCTGAATACCTTCCATCGGCAGACTGGAATTCTCCCTGAATGCTAGAAACACCCAGAGCAATTTCATCTTCCCCCCACCCTCCATCTGCAGAGGTCTGGAGTTAGAACACTCTTTGCCAAGCCTCCAGGTGTTGGGTACATCCACCAGTCCTTCCTACCTGCCCCCACCACTCAGTCTCACCAACATTGTCTACCTACCTTGAGACCACCTGGGCTAATTTCACCAAGCCCCTTATCACTTGCTTATGTCAATCAACATAAGAAGGCCCAGTCTCCTGAGTTGTCCTCATCCCCACATACCTCTCTGTACATCCTGGTTTGTCCCCATCTTCTAGGACCTCTTCTTCAGCAACATCTTATTCCCTTGCTCTCTTCTCTGAGCATCTCTCCACCCTCTTGCTCTAACCTGAACCCGACTCTCCCCTGAGGACTTGCCTTCCAATTGGGTGGGTCTCCTTGCTCATCAGTGCTGATTCTAGACCATTCTCCCTCAACCTTCCCCGAACTCCCAGCTGTGACTCTCCTGTTAGCAGAACAGACCCTTCACCACACCGCCTCTTGACGCCATTATTGCTCCCTGCCTTTCTAATATTCAGGTGGGGGGCCGGCTGTAGCCCAGTTGGTAGGGTGCTGGTTTACCACATAGGAGGCCCTGGGTTCAAGGTGAGCAGACTGCCTTGAGAAGGCAAGCCGCTGCGGGCAGGGCAAAGCCGCTGCAGGCAGGGCAAGCCCCCACGCGGTGTGCTGACTCGGCGGGTCGCCGCACGGTGGGGAGGACAAGCAGACACGGAAGAACGCAACAATGAACACAGCAAGAACAAGCAGAAAGGGGGAGGGGGATATGTTATAAATAAAATAATAAATCTAATATTCAGGTGGATGATCCTTCACCCTCACGTGCCTCAGGGCTCCTGGGCTTCTTATCCTCTGGTGATCCTGTCCTCCTGAGCCCTTCTTCCCATGGTCGCATGGACCTTGCTCCATAAACTGCAGCTTCCTCAGAATCTCCATTTCATGTACCTCACTCTCCACTCTCTAGTTCATTCCCTCCAGAACCTTAACTCCAACAATCTGTTAGCCCTACCATCTTTCCACTGCCCCTCACCCCCCTCATGTCTTCACAGATTAAATTCCACAACGAACCATCATAATCACTCTTTTACCTACACTCTCTACTCACTTCCTCCTCTCCATCATAACCAGCTGGCAGCATCTGTGCAGCTGCACATAGCCAGAAACACAGCTTGCTCTTAGTGGAGGACCTTGCTTCCTGAGAAAACCAAAGCAATCAGACTAGGAAAAAAAAATTTCCACAACTGTCTCCTGCCTCTGATTAAGCTAATCAAAACTTTCAAACAAACAGAACTTCAGATAAGTGAGAGCTTTAGTTCACTCAGCCCCACAAGAGAATGCGGGAAGGGTCAGTAGGTCCAGCCAGCTGCAGCAGGGTCAGTGAGGCCATCAGGAGCAGAGGAGGCCTCTTGGCCTCTGCAGTCAGACCTGGCTTTGCCAATTCCTATTGTTGTGTGACCTCAGGCAAGGCCTGTAACGTTACTGTCACACCAGGTTGTTTCAAGAATTAAGCAACTGGGAAGCTGATGTGGCTCAAGTGATTGGGTTCCCACCTACCATATGGGAGGTCCTGGATTCAGTTCCTGGTATCTCCTGCAACAGCAAGCTAACACAACAAGATGACACAACAAAGGGACAAAGAGGAAAGGCAATGAGAGACACAACAAACCAGGGAGTGGAGGTGGCTCAAGTGATTGAGTGCCTCTCTCCCACATGGAAGGTCCCAGGTTCGTTTTCTGGTGCCTCCTAAAGAGGAGACACAGAGAGCACACAGCAAATGGAACAGAGAGCTGACAGTGATCTCAAACAATGGGGGCGTGGGGGATAAATAAAATAAATCTTTAAAAAAAAAAAGAATTAAGCAACACATGCGAGCTCAGAGTAAGTTTCAAGTGTTAGCCTAAAATCTAATTTTTTTAAAGAATTCTTTTTTAAAATTATTTTTTAAAGCTTTATTTTTTAATTTATTTATATATCCCCCCTTGCTGCTTGTGCTTGCCATGTTCATTTGCTTTGCATTTTTCTGTGTCTGCTTGTCTCCCCCTGCCGCGGCATTCCGCTGAGTCAGCTCACCGTGCAGCACCCGCCTGGGAACCGAACCTGGGGCCTCCCATGTGGTAAACCAGAGCCCTACCAATTGAGCCACAGCTGGTTCCTCTAAAATCTAATTTTTGATTAACTGACAGGCCGGGTAATTGGAAAGTACATCCCTAACAATAACTTCCTCTGAAAAAGTCCAGAAGGGCTGACAAATCCTGGTTTAGATTAGTTTGCGTTCCTAATTCTTGGTTGACTGAACAATTTGGCCTCTCCCCACTGGCCTTCCCAATGACTTTGTTTTTTTTCCTTCCAGCCTCGGGCAAAGGGAAATTAACCAGAGTCTCCAGAAGTTACCACAACTGATGACACATCCTGCTTTCTCTCTGTTCTCCCAAAATGCAATGCAAGCCTATGAAGTCGCAGGCCATATGGCTCCTGCCTACTTTTCCCACCTCCTTCACATCCTCCTGCAAAGTCTCCCCTCCCTCACTCCTCCTCGAGCCACGCTGCTTGTTCCTGCACAAGGTCTTTGTACTCCATTACCCTCCAACTGGACCCTCATCCCAGGCCTTTGTATGACTGCTGCCTCCTCATTCTTCATGTTAGAGCTCAGAAGTCACCCTCCTCAGAGTGACCCCTGAACACCTAAAGTAGCCCCTGATCAATTCCTGTGTCACCCTGTTCACATACTTCACTTGTTCATTTTTAGTCCTTAGTAATTTAATACTGTGATAATATTTAGAGGTTTACTCACTGTCTCTCCCACTAGAATATAAGCTCTGTGAGTGCAGGGACCTAGCTTGTCTGATGCACAACTATATCACCAGTGCCTGACACAGTCCCTGACACTTCGCAGGGGCTCAATAAATTGTGTCAAATGAATGACTTTTTCTATCACAAGAGCTCTTTTCAAAGCCCACTTGTGCTTGTCTGAAGCAGTTAGGGTTATAAGACACTTGTTCAAAAAGACCTTTTAGAAATGAGTATGGTTAATAGTGCATATATAAGAATGTTTTTCTCTAAAACAGAACAAATGTACATTAATGTTACAAAATGTTAATATCAGGGTGACATTTGGGCAAAAAAAAGCAAACTATGGACTGTAGTGCATAGTAATATATTAATAACCTTCCATCAAACGGTTAAAAAAAAGTATGCTAAGCAAAAGAAACTAAACAAAAAGTACTACATATTAAGTCTCCATCTATACAAAATATAAATACAAATAAGTTATAAAGATGGAATTAGATGAACAGTTATGCATGGCAGGGGAAGGATAGAGAGACTGAGAGGTGACTTCTTTAGAGCAGTGGTTCTTAACCAGGGGTCCACGAAGGGAACCTCCAAGGGGTCCGTGGAAAGATTTCGGGGGGTCTGTGAGCTTGAATTGAAAAAAACCCAACTTAATATCTTTATTTTCTCTGACCTCTAACTAAAATCTAGCATTACACATCACATTACAGTTGTTGCATACCTTGAAAAATTATTTAAGGTCATCCGTATTTCGAAATTATGGTGTTAGACCTGAGGCTAGATGAGTGTCATAAAACTCCCTGCTGCTACATTCTGAGAAGAGGTCCGTGGTTTTCACCTGACTGGCAAAGGGGTCCATGGAATAAAAAAGGTTAGGAACCCCTGCTTCAGAGTGCAGAGGTTTAAATTAGACCTTATCCACCACCAGCTCATTTCTAAGGTCCAATTCACTGAACCAAACCCCAGCTTCATAAAACCCAACACTCTCTTACGTCAGGGCGACCCCACCCTGCACCTTGGCAAAGCCCTCTCCCCTCCCACACTTTTGCTTCTTTGCCTGTCCTTCCCCCCGCCATCGTTGAGAAACACCTTTCTTCTTGGGTATCTGCTCTATTATGACTGAACTAGAAAGGTTTCTCGGAAGGTGCTGTCCCTAACACCCAAAGAGGCGCGAGTGTGGGCTTCCCTCCTGAGGCTAAAACTGTGCCCAGGTCACGCTGTCGGGCCTAGCCTTCCCTGGGCCTTGTTTGGCCATGGAACTTTCCGTGCCAGGAGGAGGCTGGTCTTCTTTGGGGCTCCTCACCCGCTTCCCGGCACAGAGAAGGCTTGCGACACTCTCTGTGAAACTCCTAGTCTCCTTC
>PVKH010050148.1:0-10029 GCA_004027955.1 Chaetophractus vellerosus | reverse complement strand
TGAGATTCACATGCATACAATGAGTCACAGTTTGAGTCCCCAGAAGAAAAGGAACTAAATGCAAAAAATTTCTACTCTTAACTAGAAGTCTTTTAAAAGCCATGGAGACTAGGTCCTCTTCACTAAAAGGATCACTTATTTTGGATTTTGCTGGCTGTGAATATGTTTAAGAAATGGAGATGTAGTTTTATTTGTAAATATCTAATATTTCCTGGTATCTTCTCACATGAAAATAATCTTGTACCAGTTGTATGTTTTTAGCATTGGTTACAAACTGCCAGAAAACACAACTTCTTAATCTGTAGTAAATTTTTATCTCAAAGCTGCTCTTCTCATTTTGTGTGTAAGGTTAATTTCTATACAATGCCTACATCTAAAAAAGGGGCAGGCTGGGAGTGCTTATTTTCCTAAAAATGCCAATTCCATGGAGAAAAGGGGAGGCAGAAGAAAGGGACTAGGGGAGTTTTTTTTTTCTTAAAGTTGTGGATTTCTGCTGAAGGGGGTTAGGGTCCCAGCACTTTCCTTATCACAATATCTAAACTCTAGTTTTGGCTCTTTCAGTATGTCAGAGTTTTAGTCATTGTTGAAAGTGTTTTTTTCCCTTAATTTTATTTTCATGTGTGGTGGTTAATTTTTATGTTTTTTTTGTGCTTTTTCTTTTTTTTCCTATAAAGAGTTTTAATCATAAAAATTTTATTGTATACTGTTTTAAATTGGAAGTGCATGTATGTGCTTATGAATTCTTATAACTATAAATTTATGTATGGAACATATTTCAAATAGCATTTAATCAGTTATACATATATAATTAAACATCATATTTTGTTATAGCATGAACCAAAGCATGAAATATAATATTTGAATATACTGTTTTATAGCAGACTGATTTATCAGTATTATGTCAGCATAGTATTACTTTATGAGCAAAGCTCTATGAGACCCTGTACTGAGCTATTTCAGATTTGTTCCCTTATGTAGGGAACATAATTTTGATAATTATTAACTTTTCTGATAGGCATTTGGCTGAGTTCCCTATTTCAGTATAATGAAAATGCTTTTAATATTCTGATTTCTCTCACTAATATTCTTATTTCCAACCTGTTTTCCTATCACTGATGATTGTATTTTTGTCATGTTTTTGGAATCATAAGTCAAAAATTACTGTTAAGGCATCACATTTTTTAAAATATCCTTTAATGGTATATCTTGATGAGTTCAGCAGACAAAGAAAATCACCAGAAATGTTACTGCCAGCTGTACTTCCACGAGGTTCTTAATTTAGTTGGAAAAATACTATCCTTTGGTTATAATGCCAAAATTCACAGGAATTATAGGAAATCTAAGAATTTTGGTATAAAATGTAAACATGTTTTCTAATTTCAGGAAAACTAACCATAGCTGGAGGGAATAAGGGATAAAATGCTCTACAAAGTCCCTGTCACTACTATTGACTAATATTCATTGAACATTATCATTTGTACTTATTCACAACCAATGATATTAAATATGATTATCACTAATATCAGAACTTGAACTTGTTAGCACCTTATATTGTTTGTTACCATGAACTCTTGTTAATATATATCTTTCTTATCTTTCATTTATATTTTAAAAATCTACTTCTTACATTTTTTACTTAAATTTATTCCTCAGGACCCCAACTACAGCACGTTATGCTGGTAAAGCAGATATGTCACATTGCATCAGAATTCAGAACTTACTCACTTTTCCTGTGCACTTGATTTCCTCCCTTCTTCCTTTCCTTTCAGCATGAGCACTGTTCCTCTGTGCTCTAATGTTGAGATGTATCCATCTGTATCATACCCATAATTTGAAACCTTAAGCCAGTTGAAATGTCAGGAAATGTATTATCCTTCTATTTCTCTAAAATTAATTAGAAATATTGTATTAAGTTCTTTTGGCTTGTTTGAAGATAGGAGAAACATATAGAAAAAGTGATCTATCATGGATCAAATCCTCCTTGTCCTATGATGTTCCAATGAGGTTTCCATGACACCAGGCAGCCTCCAAGAGGAAAACAGTAGCCATTAAGAAACATACACAAGTCACAAATCACAAATGTCCCTCACCTTTTTATTTAAAAATGAGTTTATTTCTAGGTTATAAAAACTTTTAATTACTTATTTTTCAATCTGGTTTAATTATCAGAAGGAAAATAAACAAACAACAACAACAACAAAAACTTGGCTGCTTTCAAACAAATTATTGTCTCTTTGCATTGGATTCAGTTGGACTTGGCTTCACTGAGCTTCTCAAAGCACTGGTCTAAAATATAGATAGGATCCAATTTATAAGCTCAATTTGTGAGTCAAGAGCCAATACTTAAAGAATGAAGATTTTGGTTCTGATTTAACAATATCTTAAAGGCTGCACCACAGGCTTACCCAAATTCTAACTACAATAGACATCAAGTGCCATGATGGCAGGTTTCATACATTCTCTTGAGATTTCTATACTGCTTAATAATGTCTCTCTAGAGAGCATGCTCATTGAATGGGTAAACAGATATGTAATCACTTCTGTAATGAGATAAATATAAAAAAGCATGAAGAAGGTAGATAACATGAAAAAAATTATGCACACATAGAATAAAACCCAAGAGGGTATTAGAGGAGAATGATTCTCTTTATATAAAAATAGTTTTTGCATAAAACACTACAAGTAATATAATACAGTAAGGAGAGTTTGTGGCAATTTATGACCATAACGGTTTCTTATAATAGCCACAGAAATAAGAAAAGTGTAAATAGAAGATATTCTCTTTCTCTGGATTTAGTGATATAGACTGCTGCATCCTGGACATCCTCTAAAGGGAAGGAGAGAATCAGCAACTGACATTAGCAAATAATTATGGAACACAAAACATTTTCATAAATATTACTTTCATTAAATACCTTATTAATTTAAACATGTATGTACATGCATTTGTTAAATGAGTGAGAATTCACATAAATGAATTAATTTATATTTAATCTTAAATATTGATTAGAGTGGTATTATAGCTTGCCAAAAAGCAAATGAAAATAAGTGGCAGACAACTTTTTTGAAAGCAAGATATATTCGGTATATACGATTTTGGTTCCTTATGTTTCTCTGCACTAGGTTTCTGAGTTTATTATTTGATTGTTGATTAAAGGAACAAAAATGCAAAGCAAAGATATAAAAATATGGAAAAGGGAAGGACTATCAAGATAAATTGTACTACTACTTCTGCAACTGGAGTTAATAATAAATAGCATATGAAAAGATTGCCCTATCTCTTTCTCCCTTCTCAACTCTTCTGGATGACTTTGTCATTGATCTTCCCAAAGGTGAGACTAAAAGGGATCAGAGGTCTGGAAAGGATGGAAGGCTGTATTTTCTGGGAATCAGCACCATGAGATTAATTGGATATGAAAAAATAGAAACAGGTTAGCCACAGGATAATGAAAGATTTGTTTTTGCTAGATTTTACTTAGTTTGTAACCACAAAAGCAGAGTGTTTTTATGTCACAGAATGAGTCAGAGGTTTGGAAGCAGGCTTATATGGGTTTCAATGTCAGTTCAACCAATTAATAGATTTGTGATCTTATAGAGTTTCCTTTTTCCCATTTTTTTAAATGTGTAAATGAAGAAACAGGGAATACAATTATCTTTAGTTCCAAGAACGTGAGTCCATATCCATAGCACACATATGGCCCACAACTGAAGTTCATTTATTCTTTTCATCTAACTGCAGGGTGAGCCTTAATGATTTGTCTTGCTGTGATAACTAGACTGTGGAAGAAATCCTAATCTTTTACATCTGAGTAATATAATCTTATTCTGAAATTAACAAGCTCTATAAACCTGAATGCATGGCAGGTAGGAATCATACAGGTGTGAAGGAATTCCTTCTAATAGGGTTATCTGAAAACCTTAATTTTCAGGTCCCTCTCTTTCTGCTTTTTATTTATTTCATCACACTGGTTGGTAACTGGCAGATGATCATCTTAATCTGGTTAAATACCCAACTTCATACTCCAATGTATTTCTTCCTTAGAAACCTCTCTTTGTGTGATGTCTACTATTCTACTGTCTTTGCTCCTAAGATGCTGGTAAATTTTCTGTCAGAGCATAAATCTAGCACATTTTCTGAATGTGTTCTACAGAGTTTCTTTTTTGCAGTGTATGTAAACACAGAGGGTATCCTGTCTATGATGGCTTATGACCACTATGGGACAATTGCTAATCCCCTGTTGTATACAGTTATTATGACTCAAAGAGTTTGTAATAGGATGGTCCTTGCATATTACTTGGTTGGGCTTATTAATTCCCTGACACACATAATTAATTTGCTCAAAATAGATTTCTGTGGTCCTAACATTCTGAATCATTATTTCTGTGACATTCCCCCTCTTCTGAGGCTCTCTTGCTCTGATGCTCACACTAATGAAATGTTACTTTTGATCTTCTCTGGTTTCATTGCAATGTTCACTTTCATTATTATTATGGTTTCTTATATCTGCATCATCATTGCTATTCAAAGAATCCACTCAGCTGAGGGGAGGCTCAAAGCCTTCTCAAGTCATGCCTCCCACCTGACTGCTGTGACATTATTCTATGGGTGTGTGACTTTTATTTACATCCAGCCAAACTCTCAACATTCCCTGGAACAGGAGAAGGTCTCTGCTGTGTTTTATACATTGGTGATTCCCATGCTAAACCCGCTGATTTACAACCTTAGGAATAAATATGTAAAAGATGCAGCAAAAAGGACAATATGGTGGAAAAGAACCCTCACTTGACCCAGTCATGTGTATCACTTTTCTACTTTAACTTTAACTTGCAGAGAGATCAGAGGCTTTCTTTAAAATTATATCTGTATCATATTTAGCACAAATAAAAATATAATAAAATTCTCATGAAATTTAGGAAGGCATTGAAGAGCTTGGTATAAAAATTAAAAACTAATGTAGTTGTAATTCACTTTCATAGTTTTGGTCAGTTAGTAGCTGTTCTTTTTTCCTCAAAAGCTAATACATTATATTTTCTGACAAATTCATATGCTATATTCTGAAAGAGCTCACTATGGATTTAAAAGAATTTGCCATTGACTCAAGTCAAAAGAATACTATAGCAATAATAGGGATAGAGCAAATTGCATTAGTGTCTCAAAGAAAAGTTGAAATCAAGAAGCTGATAGGGTGTCTGGCTCTACCCCCACCTCTCTGCCCCTCTCTGTTTCTGGGAACAATGTTAACAGATTTTTTTAGTAAACTTTCTATTAACCTAAAAAAAAGACAAAGGACAGCTTAACAAATTACGGAAGCATTATTTAAAAAATTCTGTCCAGGCACATTTATCTTATTTAATCTTATAAACAAACTCAATTGTTTTTTTTTTTGGTATTCAAAAAGATGAATAAACAATCACAGATTGGTTAAATGATATGACTGAGTTCTCCTTGTGAATGAAGAAAATGAAAAATTAAAGCCAGATCATACAAACATGTCATAAATCTCAATCCCATATTTTGATTAACCTTCAGCATTGACATATCTACTTAACTTTTTCTATAACACTATTATAATATTACTATTAACTATAATCTATAAGTTACATTAGTTGTATTTTCCCATGTTTCACCATATTCTTCACACCTTGTAATAGAGTGACATTCTTATATTTGTATTATTAACCACAATTCTCACATACTACCAAGATCATTATATTATACAGTTCCTGGATTATCCTCTAGTTTTCTTTCAACTAATATTAACTTCCATAGACTACAATCACATTTATGAATCAACAGTGTTAGTTATACCCATTATAATGTGTTACTAGGAACTCTATACATTTCCATATATTATAATCAACCTTATAAAACATTCTACATATATTAAGCATCATCTCCCCCTTCTCAACCCAAACTCTATCTCCTCTAACTTATATACTCTATAGTTTAACTTTACAAGTTTATTCATCATATTTAGTTCAAATAATTGAGACCATACAAGAATTGTCCTTTTGTTTCTGGCTTATTTCACTCAACATTATGTTCTCAAGGTTCATCCATGTTGTCATATGCATCTCAAGTTCATTTCTTCTCACATCTGAAAAGTATTCTATTGTATGTTTATAAACATTTGTTTATTTCCTCATATGCTGATGGAAAAGGGTTGTTTCCATATTTCAGCAATTGTGAATAATGCCACAATGAACATTGGTATGCAAATATCTGTTCATGTCCTTGCTTTCAGTTCTTCTCATTATATTCCTAGTAGTGGGATTGCTGGAACATATGGCAGTTCTGTACTTAGCTTCTTTTGGAACACCAAACAGAAGCTGCACCATTTTACAGTCCCACACAGTGAAGAAGTGTTCCTATGTCTCTACATCCTCTCCAGCACCTATAGCTTTCTGTTATTTTAAAAATAATGACCATTCTGTAAGGCATGAAATGATATCTCACTGTATATTTGATCTGCATGTTAACAGGTTTTTATATTAGTGTCCCAGACACATGACTTTGCTGAAGTGGCTGCTCTAGGTTTCTTCATACTGGAGCTACTCTGCAGCTACTCCATGCAGGTGAGGGACAGGGCAGAAGCAATGTGGATGAAAGGGCTCCCCAGGCCTACTAGGCCTGCTAAGACATATGTATTGATGTCATTACTAATGTCAAGTTATGTAAAAAGACCCATGATAATGTCTAGAACACTGTGGGTACTTAATAAATGAGAGTTATTAACAAAAAAGTGTCTCTGTGTGCACAGAAATACATACCATAAAGTCACTTATACAAACAGACACACACACACTGCTTAAACTTCCTGAATCCTAAGGGACAACTCTGGGCAGGAACTCAGAACTGAGTGTGCTCCAGGAGGCATTTTTGTCAAAAAGTTGGTGAGGTGGAGCTGAATGTCAGAGAATATCCAGGAGGCCACAGAATAAGTGAGCCCCTGCCCAGACACCCAGCCCCACACTGACCAGCATGGTCTGTTTGGAGATAGCAACTTGTGGGAGGAGTGTGCAGGATCCTGTCTGGAACTGTTAGGCCCAAAGCTGGGCCTTTGGGGATAACCAGAGGTGTAGAGAAAAAACTTTAAAATGAGAGTTAGGTAGAATTTATGCTTATTTTGTCTTCAGAGGTAATGAGCCAAGGCCAGTCTAAAGAGACTCAGACCAGACTCCCTCTGCTGTAATCTCACTCTTGCTTAAATACCTAATTTTCTACTTAGCATGTGCTTTGATTATGCATTAACTTTATGCATATGGATGAACATACATAGCTAAATATATAAGCTAATTATATAATTGTATGATTTGTATGTTCAGGAAATCATGATTGCACATACATTACATGATCCAAAAAAGGGGGGGAACCCCAACCCAGGGTGGGAAGTTTACTATGTTAATTATGCAAGTTGAAGTGAGGATAGCCAGGGGCTTCTTCTGTGCAGGTCTGGCCAAGCAGTGGAATCTGGTTTTCATAATTCACTGTTTCAACAGGATATTCTTGACCACAAGAAACAGAATCTGGCACCAAAATGGGTTACATCTCATTATCCTCTAATTTACATATAATTCTTTCCTTTGTATCCTAGCAGCAGGGAACAAACAACTTATTTTCAGGTATTCCATCACCCTACATACATCAGTACTTGCAAAGAGGGGTGACTCTGGGGCTTCCAGAGTTTACTGGTGAATGGAGAAAGCAGAGAGGAGAGAAGACACCCCAGCTTCACTTAAACCTTCACAGCCATGAATCTCTGGGTGCAGTTCCTCTTTAGACTGTCAGGCCCAGCTGAATCACTGACAATGGAGTTAATCCCTTTATTTACACATGAGGAAACAGCCTCAGAAAGGAAGGGAAGTGTTAAGGTTCACAGAATGAGTTAGAAATTTTACCTGGTCCCTCTTTTGCCTGTTCATATCCTAAGCCCAGGTTAAAAGTGGCATAGGGAATCTAGTCTGCTCCCTCCATCCCACAGGATTTTGGGCTCTGATACCACATGAGCATAACCAAGCTTTGTGTAAATATGGCTGCAAATATCACCAGGACTCACCAGACCTTTTCTTGCTCTGAAGCTTTTGCAACTTGAGAGACAGCACTTTAATAATAAAATAACATAATATAAACAAAATCCCTTCAGCACACTGCCAGTTGCCCTTGGAAAAGACATTTCATATCCTTCATAGTCAACCCTTCCCTTTCCACACATGACAGTCCAACCTCATCCCATGGCTTCCTGGGCATAGCCCAGCACACCTTTTAAATGTGGCCCACCAGTCAGGCATGTTCTTCTCAACACAACCATCACAACAACTGGACAATTCCTGAGGAGTCTCTTCTGACATCAACTCCTTCAGGAAGCCTGCCTGGCTTTGTACCCTTCTGGAGTGGGTGCCTTTCCATGGTATAATAGCCCACCTCATCTCTGTACCATCATTTTCTGGATAATCATAATGATCCCTACCACCACCCTGGCTCTAAGCACCAAGAGGACATGGACAGTGCCTGCTTACATGACTGGCACCCAGGCGGCACTTTGTAAATATCTGCTGAATTTCTGTATCAAGAGGAGGTAGTTGAAAGTCACCAGCATAGGGGTGAGTGCAATAGCACCCTGAGACCTAAGAAGACATCCTTATAGTCCATCCACCTGGCCCTTCCCAGCTGCCAGGTCAGCAGGAATTGCAGTCTCCCATTGCATGGAGGGAATAGCACTCAGCCTGAGTATGAATGGTTCTGATCTGCTGGAACCTGAAGCACCTAATTGACCTCCATTTTTCTCATCTTGTGAGTGGAGAAAATTTGTGATACTTACTGGAAAAATGCCCCTTACATAGGCTCTCAACACAGGGAGGTGCCCTTATGACACAGCTAACAAACTGATTTGAAAGTACTTATTATATATCACAACAGAACTTCAAATTCTATTTTTAAAACTGAGAATTTTTTTTGTGCTGGAGACTCTATTGTACCACCTCTTGCCATAAGTCACTGAGGGCTTGGAGTCCCAGTCTGAGTGATTGTCTCAAACCCTCCTGCTGCTTGATGCTGCTGCCACTAAGTGCATCTTTCTCTTGTGACACCCCCAACCAGTGTGATAGTGAATCCTCCTTCAGTACAGGTGAAACATTTACCATGAGGCCATCAAGACACATCTGAGGAGCTGGGTGAGCTCTTGGTCCCATCTTGCAGAAAGCAACTTTTCTATATCAATGGTTTCCTGGACATGTGATGTGCCTTCACCCCAACCACTTTTAAACTTGGGGAGGATACCACAAGTGGTGATACCAGCAAGTTCCATCTCATACCTGGTTCTCTGAGAAGGACTTCTGGAGAGCAGGTTTTTATTTATTTTTTTATCTTATCTTCCTTTCCTCTTGGAAGAAAATCTCAGCTGAAACCTTAATGGAAAGGTGGGCTGCGTGAGACTGAGAAAAGGAAGATGCCATGAAACAGTCTGGACACCAGATATTGCACCGACAAGAGAAAATCAGAAAAAAATTTTTTTATACATATATATATTATTTCACATTTTTTGAATAACCCAATCATTTAACAATATCTTCTCTTTTTTCTATTTTTTTAAATTTTTAAAAATTATTTTTTTATTTTTTAAGTTTTTTAAGTTCTCCTATTTAACTCTCACATTTAAATATCATTATTATTCATTTTCCTATTCATTGCAATTGGCTATTTTTATGCTTCACCTGTGAAGAGGCTTTGGATCACAGAAGGGTCACAATGGGGATGGGAGAGGATTATTGGTGGGGTGTGTCAAAGTTGGGGGTGCATGGGAGGAAGTCCACCTGAACATACATAAAAGGCATACATAATTGTTCGAATGCTCATGGGGCATGGTCACAGGGTGAAGAATTACCCAATAAATGGGAGAACACTGAATTCCCATCTTGGAGAGCTCTGCCATATTTTCCAGAAGAGTAGCAACATCTCTCTAACTGCAGGGGAAGTGTCTGGCAAAGGAAGATGATCCATTGATAGGCCCTTGTTATTGATGACTAGCCTTA